>VKKW01000649.1:0-29074 GCA_018350135.1 Citrus trifoliata
GAGATGACCAATTTCAAATAAATAAAAATTAGGGAAACTTGCTTTGTCCTTTTCGGCCTTTCACACTAAAAAAAAAAATGAAATATTATTCTCTCATAAATAGCAATTTTTAAAATACTTTAAATAATTATAAACATCAATTTATTTCATTTTCATTAAAATGATAATAAAAAATCACCAACATAACCTATTTTTCTTTTATCTTTTAAATAAAATTAAAATAGATTTGAGGTTTATAATGATTTAAGAGATATTTTGAATATTATATTTCGGAATAGAGATTATCTGAATATTTACCAATACTAAAAGCGGTGAGCCACTTGTCTTCAATAATTCAAAAAGATCAATGGACATAGAATGAATGAACGAAGAAATGAGTGGTGATGGCACCGACCATCGTCATCAACACGAGAGAATATGATTCCTGACAAAATAGACTATGTATTCAAGGTAGTGGTGATCGGTGACTCGGCCGTGGGCAAGTCTCAGATTCTTTCGAGATTCACCAAGAATGAGTTTGCTTTGAATCGAAATCAACCATTGGCGTCGAGTTCCAAACCAGAACTGTCACCATCAACGGCAAGATCATCAAAGCCCAGATCTGGGACAGTAGAATTAATGAATGGAAATTCTGAAATAAATGTACAAGTCAACAAGAAATTAGAAAAGATTTCCACACTACATGAGAATAGTTTTCTATTTATTTTTATCCTTAAAAAATGATTTTAACTAATACAATCAAATGCTGTAAAAAAAAAAAAATCGCTTTAATCATCTAACAATTGTTTTATACTAACGCAAATACATATTGTAAGTTTGTTTGTCTGCATTTCTTCAAAATTTGCAGGAGACAGACAAATGAAACTAAATTCACAATTACCACAGAGTGCATAATTGAAAAATCGATTCACATCATTCTCATATAGAACAAGTAATACTTTGTGACTGTCTCGACAAGAAAAAAATTAATAAACAAAAAACTGGCTCACTTTGTCAAGCAACTGTAAGCATGCAGTAACACCAGCCAGCAATAGAAACTGATGATGCAGATTCAATTATACAGATGACTTTGCACTCCTTTAGCTGAAGAGAATGGGGCATTTTCGTACTTTTAGCAATTAGAATAACATTTGAGTCCCAAATTTTTAGAGAGACAATGCAAATAAAATTGTATATAATTATTTTTCAAACAGGTACCTGATGACGAGAAAAGATGATAACTTAGATTAGCAGGTTGTGTTTATTCCGTATTATGTCAAAATTGAACTAATCCAAACACAACATATTTATTAATCTCATAAAAGATCTCAGATTTTATACCTATCCATCGTCACCTATTTAACTAAATTAAAATTTCTTCATAATAATCACATTTTTAACATGTTATTGTTATTTTCTTTTTACAAATTTTAGCTGGATGCACTCACGTACAATTTTGTAAATTGAAACGCAGCATGCATGGGTGCAAAGTAATAGACTTTGCAAATTATTAAGTCAGATTATATAAGAAAAAACATAAGGATCTCAATGGGTTTTTCCCCCCAAAATGAAAGACGAAAGTTTTTGAGATTTTGATATTTACCGAACACATTAAAAATCTGAAAAAAAAACAATGATTTTCACAGAATTATCAAATCAGCGTACTTTTTCTGTACACTGCCACTTTCGTTTCTGCAATTAGAGAATCAACGAACGGGAAGCTTTTGGTCAATCAAAGTTTCAGCCTCGAAGGCTGCTGAGTCATCCGAATGTCGCAATTAACATCACCGTGCAAAATCCCTGATCCCATATCTCGCTAAAATTTCTTTTGCCGTAATAATTTATCAACCTAACGTATGTTTCTTTTGAATTTCATGTTTTCCATTTACCTTTTTGCTCATTGATTGGAAAGTGTTTGTCGAAACGTGTAAACGGGTTTATGTATCATTTTTCAGTTCTTGTTCGGACTTGTTTCTTTTAATGCTCGTTACGTTTCAGGAGTTTGATTTTAGTTTGCGAAATTAAAATGGGTATCTTTGTAGAGGTAGTTTTATCATTTATGAGGCCTTGTTGAATAGTATAGAGCATTGGGGCTTGATTTAAGAAACTTGTTTTGGCTTACAAGTGGAGCTTAATCTTCCTTAGTTAAGAGATTATTAGAGTAAATTAGGAGAAGATTGAGTTGTGTATTTAATATTGAAAAACATTGTACTATTGAGTCTTTTAGGAAAAAAGAATGATGAATCCTAAAATGCTTTGCTTTTGCTCTAGTTCAAAAATGGAGATGGGGTTTTATCATTTAGGATTGTATGCTAACTCCATCAATAAGTGAAAAATGAAGAAAAAGAGAATGAGAACCAATTCTTATAGGTGACCTCAAATTTTGTGTCTTAATAAATTCCTTATTTCGTAAACCTTATGGAAAGAAGTTTATGTGCTGTTGTTTTTTTTGGCTCCTGCTTCCTTTTTATGTTTCGATGTAAATGAATACGAGATGTGATTTGTAAAAGGAGTTAATTTTGTTTGATTTATATCATGGGCTCAGTTTAAATATTTTTTTTTGTGTGTAGTTTATGTTCATAATCTTCTCATTGAAGGAAAGCTGTCGATACAAGGACTCAACAATTATCATAATCAGATTCAAGTATTGTGCTGTTTCGAGCTCTTCATTTGTCTACTTAAATTATTATGTGATTAATTTTTCATTGATGATTTAATCTGTTCTTTGGTATGGCATAAAAGAAGGTATTGGGTTTAATCTGTTTCTTAGTATGATGTAAAAAAAAGGTATTGGGTTTAGTGACTGAAATTGTGTCCCACATGACGTGTGCTAATTTGTACCAATACTTAATTCAAGCATCTATGACATGTCTGTATGTTCTCAGGCAGTTGCATGTTGTTAAAGTAGTGATATAATACGAAGCTTTGTGAAAGTAACTGTATGGTTTTATTATCATTCTTTGAACTGATTTTGCTTTTTCTCCTTAAAGCTCACTTCATTAAACATCTATTGTAGATGGATGAAGTTTCTCTGAATACTGAAACAGTAGGTGATGATGACGCTGATGATTTTGAGGTTGTAGGAGATTGTGCGATGACTGAATATGTTGGACAAACTGGGATAATCCAAAATCCATTGCCTCCTACTATTGGGATGGAGTTTGAGACGTATGATGACGTATATTACTTTTATAATTGCTATGCCAAGGAACAGGGTTTTGGTATTAGAGTTAGCAATACATGGTACCGAAAGAGTAGAGAAAAGTATAGAGGAAAGCTGAGCTGTAGTAGTGCAGGCTTCAAGAAGAAAAGCGAGGCAAACCGCCCAAGACCAGAAACAAGAACTGGCTGTCCAGCAATGATAAAGTTTAGGTTGATGGAAACCAAAAGGTGGAGAATCATTGAAGTCGAGCTTGAGCATAACCATTTGTTAAGCCCAAGAAGCGGAAAGTTTTACAAGTCTCATAAGCACATGGGTATTGGAACCAAAAGAACATTGCTCTTAGATGGTGCTGAAGAAGTTCAAAAAATTCGACTGTTTCGAACTCTTATCATTGATACCGAGGGAAATGGTAATGTAGATGTTAATGGAGTATTTGGAAATGATGTTAATAGCTCAAATCAATTGAAGCTTAAACCAGGAGATGCACAAGCTGTCCAGAGTCTCTTTTGTCGTTTGCAGTTGACAGATCCAAACTTTTTTAATGTGGTGGATCTAAATGAAAAGGGATGCCTGAGAAACCTCTTCTGGACTGATACCAGGTCAAGAGTTGCATATAGGTACTTTGGTGATGTAGTCTTAATTGATACTACATGCTTGACAGAAAGATATGATGTACCACTGGTTTCGTTCATTGGGGTGAATCGTCATGGACAATCAGTGCTGTTGGGCTGTGGTTTACTTGCCAGTGAGACTATAGAATCGTATACATGGTTGTTTAGGGCGTGGCTTACATGTATGTTAGGAGTTAGGACGCTGTCCACAAACAATCATCACTGACCAATGTAGAATCTTGCAAACTACTGTCGGCGATGTTTTCCCAAGAGCTTATCATTGCTTTTCATTGTCATGCGTCATGCAAAAAATTCCAGAGAAACTCCAAGGATTGTTTGAATATGAAGCTATTAGAGCTGCATTGCATAGAGCAATTTGTCACTCTCTTAGGCCTGAGGAATTTGAGACAGCTTGGGAGGACACGATTCAACGTCATGGAATAAGGGATCATGGATGAATTCAAACTTTATATGAGGATCGTAAAAGTTGGGCTCCTGTTTATTTGAAGGAAACATTTTTATCAGGAGTGTTTTCATTCCTGCAGAGTGAGGTTTCTACTTCATACTTTGAAGGATATCTTGATAAGAATACTCCTTTGAAAGAATACTTAGACAAATATGATCAAGCACTGCAGGCGAATTATCAACTGGAAGCCTTGGCAGATATGGATTCAAGAAAGTCAAGTTGTATCCAGAAACCAAGATGTTACTATGAATTTCAACTCTCAAAACTGTACACAAATGAAATGTTAAGGAAGTTTCAGACGGAGGTGGAGGCTATGTACTCTTGCTATAGCATAAAACATGTCAGTGCTGATGGACCTATAACATACATAGTGAAGGAAGAATTTGAGGTTGGTAGCAACGAGAAAGATTCAAGGGCTTTCGATGTTTTGTACAATGCCTCCGACTTGGAGGTGCTTTCTGTTTGTGGGTTGTTCAATTTCAGAGGATATTTATGCAGACACATTCTTTGTGTTCTAAACCAGAGTGGTATGGAGGAGATCCCATCTCAGTACATTCTTTCTCGATGGAGAAAAGATGTTAAACGCTCTTATGTTCTTGATCACAGCTGCAGTGGCGTTGATATTAAAAATCCGGTGCACAGGTATGATGATTTGTACAAACGCATGGTGCAGGTCGTCGAGGAAGGCAGGCAATCTCAAGATCGTTACAAGGTTACTTTACAAGCTTTGGATGAGATATTGAACAAGCTTCATCTTGTAGAGGATCATCAAGTGTAATTTATGTAGTTCAGAGCTCTAGATTTTGTAGATTGAGCTTTAGGCCTCTGTATGACGTATTTGATTTCCGCTTTGTTGTAATTTAAATAATAATATTGCTGCGGAAAGCCTTTGGTCCGATTGAATGAATAGCATGACTCTTGAATAAAACTACAGATTTTAATTAAGATGGGTATGAAGATAAGTAATATTAATGGAAAAACTAGAGAATGAAATTCTTGGAAATTAAAAAAAAAATTCAATTCTTCCCCAAAAAAATTAAATTATGAGGTTGATAATAAAAAATTTTACAATAGCTTTCAATGTTTTTAAGTTAATAATTTTCTACAAAAATGAATGAAAAAAAATAATTATTTTGTTGGTCCGTTGGATATGACTTAAAATAAAAAATGGAGTTTGATTACATAAGTTAAATAATTGATTTTACCTAATCAAAAAGAGTATTTCTTTGTCGTTGTATTTTTCTAATAGCATTTAAAAAAAATTAAAGGCTGCAAATGACAATAAAATATTCTTTATTATTCTTTTTTCTTATAAAAAAAAGGTTAATAGTGATATTTCTTTCCTATTTTACCCACGCAAACTAATTAAATTTGCTAATCCAATACCCTATTAAAACCCGCACTTTCGCTTTCCCTCTTCCATTTTGCCGCGCGACCTTCTCAATTCCAAAAGCCAAAAGGTCAGTCAGTTCTCTAAATCCATGGAAATAAACCGTTAATTGTGTCATGTTGTGGCTGAAAATTTTTCATCTGACCTGTCGCTTGTTCCTCTCGAAATGTGAAATCTTCTAATTTTGATTTTTGAGACAAATTTGAATTGAGTTCTTCTGATTCGATGTGTCGATCTCTTGTTATACAATTCGTTTGTGTGATAGAATGCTGTGCTTCACTTCCTTTGCGTATAATTGCAAATTTTTTGAATTCTGTTTCTCTTGGAATTTAGGTTTGCTTCCAAAGAGCATAACTTATTAATTTGTACAGGAGCTTCTGAAATAATGAAAGTTTCTTGCTTGACTCCTGAATTTGGAGTTCATTCTCTGACCAATTTTTTCTTAATGGTTAATTAGTTTTGATTGAGGCTTGGTTTTTTTGTGCATGCCATTTGTTTGCTTTCGTACCCTCATTTCATTTGAGTTCTCCATTTTGTTTCTTGTTTACAAAGGAGATGAAGAGTTAAGTTGGAATTTACAATTAGCTGCTCGTGATCTAATTTTCACTCGTATTTTGTTTGGGATTAGGTCTGAGCTAATTGATGACCAAAACTCTGTAAAATTCTATGAACAATGAACCTTTGGATTTTCAATGGATTGAATGAGTATCTATTGGCATCATCATTTTCAAAATCTGTTGTATGGAAGCTTTTACTCGGTTCTGTCAAGCGTAGTAAAGCATGGAACTTCGCCTAAGATGGCAATTCACCGGGATGGCTTTCAGATTTTTAAGTTGAATATTCTTACTGCATTTTATTTGGCTGCGTGCATTAGGATTGTTTACTTAAAACTTTTTGTTGTGGAGGTAAATGGAATATTGGCTTGGCGTGTGATGAGGTGGTGATGCAAAGACTTTAGATCGAAAGAAATGCCCTTAACTTTGCAAGATGATTATAGACCTGTGAATTAACTGGTGAGGCTACAAGAAAGCTTTCTATAACAAATGAGGGACCTGTATTGATTCTCATCAATAAATATTAAAGTTGAGGACAAAATGCAATTTGTGCTTGGACAAATACACTGCATCTGATTTGTTTAGTCTTCTTGATGTTTTTGTGCAAATTTCTAATTGCTTAAATGCTTCTGTAAGGTGCACTATATTAAACATTTTCCCAAGTTAAGGAGGAAAAGCATGTGTTCTTTTCAAATTTCAAGCCATCCTTCAGTTTTTAGCTTTCTAGGATAGTGTTTGGAGTATTAGTTTGTAAGATCGGCATCTAATATTTTTCTTGTCTATTTATCTTAATACTTTCCTTCTCTCTCCTTGTAGCGCTTTCAACTATTTTCCTGATAAGTGAGGATAGAGACAGAGGGATGAAGTTCAAAGCATTTCTCACAGAGAATGGAGTAAATCTCTTAGAAAAGAGATTTATACCTGCCCTAGACAAAATGGGGAAGGTACGCCACCTCTTCCTCACTAGAGAGAAAGCTTACTTCCTGCACAACCTTCTCAGTGGTGAAGGGATTCAATGCGTTGCCCAGTTTCACAAGGAAACTCTCTTTGATGATTACTGCATCTCAAGTCAAAATGAGGACTGCATTGCCTTTGCCATAGACATATCTCTTCTTCAGCGTGCTGTTCGAAGTAGTGTCAGTATTTGCTCTGAAATTGGTGCAGCTGGATCCGCTGCCAATCGCCTCCAAATAAAATTGATGAAGAAGCTGCCTCCAAATTGTACTCGAGCAATGCCTTTCCTCACTTTTGAAACCAAGGGGTACAAATCTGCAGTAATCCAAGATGTTCCAATTTCAAAACCATTGTCAAGGGCTCAAGTACTTGAACTTCAGACTGCTTTAGATATGGCTCAAGATTTACCTACGACTCTGGTTCAGGTTCCGGATTTGAATAAGCTGCAGAATTTCGTAGACTGAATGAAACATGTTGGTGATTTGTTAAATGTCTCCATTTGCAAATATGGGGATCTCCATTTACAAATATCAACAACTCTGATCACACTAGGTGCTGAGCTTAGAAAATTGTTGGTTATTGGAGAGAAAGCTGTAGCTCCATCTGAGGACCAAAATTTGAGTGCTCAGACTCGATCAGAGAGGGCAATATCCAGAGGGGATGCTCAATATGTGCAAGTGAGTGTGAAGCACTTTTCAAAAAGCCTCCAGTGTTACTTTGCAAAGCCGGATTGTGCATTCTATGGTATTGCTCCACAGGTTGCTTGCTTGACGGGGATATTCCAGTTCTTCATTCCTGGCACACATGAAACTGATAAATCAATTTTGGGCCAAGCCGAAATAGCATTGACTGCTGCCTCCTCACTTTTCATTCGTCAATTTCCGAATAGCATGGCTTTTCGGAATGTGTTCTATGCATGTACGTTGTGCTGGGTCCAATTAAATTAGGTATATTATTTATTTATATGGAAATTTTTTAATAGAAAAGATATACAGAAGATTTTTCTAGAAAAATTTAAATTTAAAGACTGTGTTGTAAAAGTGCATACATTATTTATTTATATGAAGATTTTTCAATAGAAATCCAAACTTTTAAAAATTTAATTTTTTATAAATTTAAGAGTTAATATAAATTGTGGCGGGCCTAGGCAACTACTTTAAGCATTATTTGATATTGCGATTGGGCATGCAGCTGTAACTTAAAACTAGGTCACCTACTTCATTCTGCACTTTTATAACAAGAAACTTGTAATACCAACAGATAATTTGGCCAATTTAGGTGTTGTGGTGGATTCTTTTACTTGATCGGTCTCATGTTGCTTCTCTTTTGCGTAAGGTTGTTTTTAGGCGCCTGACTTTTAGTTCATCTAGCTTGTAGGCTGCCCGACTTTCAGTTCTTGTTATATTTTTATTTTGATTTTGATAAAATCTCCTCACTTTGGTGAGGATTTCTCCCCCAAAAATAATAATAAAAAAATAAAATATCACCTGTCGTAATTTTTAACAATCTCACCCTCCTCATTCATTGAGGGGCTTAGCTGCGTAGGACTTGACCAGACAAAAATAATTGGGTCAACTTTGAAACGTTGGACCAAAATCCAACTTGAAATGAAAGTCTGTAAGTGTCCAATTAGGTGAAATTTGGCTATAATGGTTTTAACGAAGGACTACTTCCTTTATTTCACGTTGAAAAAGAACTTAACAATAACTAATGTGTGGTGCTAGCTTTTAGTAGTACAACTGTACAAGATCTTTCCAACGTCATGCTACATAGAAAAGTGTTGAAACTTGAAAATTAATTGAGAATGGAAATTAAATCATCATCTTGGGGAAGACATAATTAAGCAAAAACTTATACCATTAACAATGAGTCTCATTTGCAACACTTTCTACCCACCATTGACTTTTGGAACGAAATGGCATTTTTATGGAAACCCTAAAAGCTCCCGATAGTTTTTGGTGATTATAGCAAGATCTTTGCAGCATGGGATGGCTTTTATTTATGTGAAATATTTTTATAATAATTTATAACTCTTTCTTTTGAGTGTTTTCTTAAAATTTAACTAAAGTCCTCTCTGTAATAAAGTTGGTGTTTGGTGCACTACTTTTTAGTACTTTTTGACAAAAGTTTTACAAAGTAAATTAAAGTCAAATTGTAAGAAGCATAAACGTTGGTGCACTAGAACACAAGTTTTACGTCTTCATTGAAACATAAAGAGACTGAGAAATGGAATTACTCTCAGCACAATTCTTGTATAAGGTAAAAACTTACTGATTCAAAAAATTTTAGGCAGGAGAAATATTTTGTAGGAAACAAATAGAATGAACAGAACAATAGAAATTTATTTCGTTTTCGACATAATCTATTTAATTTATTCCCATTCTTACCTTTGGCAGCAAGTCTATGTAATTACTAGTGGTAAGATAGAATCTGAGTCAAAATTGAAGATGAGATATTGGAGAAAACCAAATAGAGACGACCGATGATTGAACAACTTAAAACCAAGTAGCAACTACTGATGATTGAACAACTTCAATCTATTTCCCTTCCTCCAGTTCTCACCTTAAGTTGCAACTATTTATCACAAAAGTTTCGTTACCATTGTGAGTACGGGCAGACAGGACACCAACATAAGCTACCTCATCCGGTTTGATCGAAGCCCTAAGCATTTGGGAAAACATATCAAGAGCTTTATCACCATTTCCACTGATGGCAAGGCCAACAATCATGGTCGTCCATGTGAATTTGACCTTTCAAAGCATCTTCCTGAATACCTTTTGAGGTTTCTCAACATCTCCGCATTTACAGTACATTTACAGTACATGTCTATCAAAGCATTCCCCGCAAATATATCATTCTTGACTTTGTTTTTGTCAATATAAGTCTTTATCCATTCTCCCAGTTCTAGTGCCCCCAGATTCGCACGAGCTGTAAGAATGCTAACAATGGTAAACTCGTCTCCCATTATATTTGAAGTTTGTATCTCCTGAAAAAGTGTCAAAGCCTCTCTGAACCTATTCACTCGAAGGTACCCATCAATCATGGTAGTTCATAAGACATAATCTCGTTCTGGCATCTGATCAAAACACTGTCGAGCTATATCGACTTGTTCTCTATTTATATATCCCGAAACAATGGCAGTCTAAGAAATTACATCTTTATTCTTCATGGTCCCAAAAATCTCAAGAGTAAAACCCATTTCTCCATGAGAGGAGTTCCTTATGCTTCAGCAGTTGGCAGTTTGGTGTACGCCATAATTTGTACAAGACCAAATATTGCCTATACAGTTAGTGTAGTCAGTGGTTTCTCTTCAACCTCAGTAAAGAGCGCTGGACAACAGTGAAAAATTCTCAGATATCTTAGATGCATTTCCAGAGCATGTTTATATTTTGGTGGTGACAAACTTGTGTTACAAGTGTGTAGATATGGCAGGAGCTGTTGATTTCGAAAAATTCCTACTAGGATGTTTGCCACTTTTGCAGGGGAACAGTCTCATCGCAATCTAAACTTTAGTAATAAGTTGCCTTTTCTACCACTAAAGCAAATGATATTACAATTATTGAAGGTTGCAAAAAAATATTGTGGACGAAGAATTTCCTACAAGAGCTGGGTGTAAAACAAGACAGCTATGTTATGTACTACGACAGTCAGAGTGTCGTTCAAAGAATTTGATATACTATTTGAAATCTAACCATATTGATGTGAGGTATCATTAGATACGAGATGTGCTTGAGAAGGAACAATTACAGCTTGAAAAGGAACAGTTACAGCTTGAGAAGATTTACACAACGGAGAATGGGTTATGTATGATGACAAAGTCATTATTTAAGGAGAAGCTGAAAAGCTATATGCAGAGAGCGGGCTTGCGGTGCCCCCCCACATGATCTAAAGGGGGTGATTTGTTGTATTCATCTCATTTGAAGGCCCAAAACACTATGTAAGGATTGTTTGGTGTGCAATTATCACTAAGTTTCAGACTTAGATGAAATTTACCATTTGATGGCTAACATTAAGAAAAGAAGAAAGAAAAGAACGAGAGAGAGAGAAAAAAAAACACAATGGTGATTCCTTTGGTTTTGGGGCAAGGGTTTCCATTTTTGGTCGGACAATCAAAAAAGTGAATTTAACTATTTTTCTCAAATTTAGAAGATAAATTGATAGTATCGCCTTATACACATCCTACTAATCTTAATTTTTATTTTATCCTCTTGTTGACTATTATTTGAGATACATACTTATTAGAGATTGTTATTTTAAATATCTACTTATTAGAGAGACAAATATTAGGTTGTATTGTAAGTCAAGATTATTGAGATTCTTGATGTTGTTAACCTCTAGTGTTATATAGGGAAGAATTTGTGCTATAATCCCATTAATATAGTAGAAGATTATATCAAACTAAGATACTGTGGTTTTTTCCATTTTCGGTGTTTCACATAAGAATCTGTGCATCTTGTAATTGGTTTACTGTTTTGGGTTGTGTTGATTTATTTTTTTCTTATTTATTTATGGTACATATCATGTTTTAATCATACAAAGAGAAAAAGTGTTTTGTTTTCACTTAATTTGTAGTTGTTTGTTAAGCTCATTCTCGACAATCAGAATCTCATTTCCATTATTAACAAAATTACCTTCATTCTAAATTCTAAAATCCAATTTTACCCTGATTAATTAATGAAAATATAAAAGAAAAATAAAATTAAAATCCTGAAAATGAAATTGTACAACACCTAAAATCGAACCAGCAGCACCCATACCAAAGTCGAACTGCTGACAACTGGCCATGGACCTCGCATCAAGCAACAGCACCTGCCGTTATTAGTGCAATAAACTAGTTGCTCCCCGAATCGCAGCCACAACATCTCCCATCGCTAGCACACCGAAACAGCTTCTTCCTAAATTGAAATAGCAACACCTGACATTGTCAAAAATAATAGCCGTTGAAGCGTCGCAAGTCAATCTCACATGAAAGCAGCAGCCGATAGGTAGCCACTACAAAAATGATGATGATGATGATATATATTTTTTTTTGAAATGATGATGATAATGCTTCTTTGGCAAACAAATGATGATGATTATTATTATTCTTATTATTATTGTTATTTTTTGGCATAATAAATAATTATTGTTGTTGTCATGTTTGTTATTATTAATTTTATCATTATTATTATTGAAATAAAGTAATTATTGTTATTAACAATATTTTTTTGAATAATAATAATGTAACAAACAATAATATAATATTATCATCATTATTATTTCTTTTTAATGATATGACAAATATTATAATAAATATTAAATAATAATAATTAGAATAACAAACCAAGAATATTTTAGTAACTTAAAATAATTCATTTCGATTCGAGGACAGCATAAATACATCAACGGTAATACAGTTTATTTCGATTTTAGTCTATTTTGATTACTGATAAGTAAATGAACCATAATTATTTTTCTACCAATTATTTTATTTTATGTTAAATTATAAATTTAGAATATTTTTTTTTATCCATAAGTCAGTTAGAGATAATATTGACACACCAATACAATAGTAAGAACATTTGATCATACCAATATGGCTGCAGTACATTATATCTAAATGCCAGTCAACTTAATACTACTCGTAGAAGTTACCAACTTCAGTCCCAAAGCGTCTACACTACATTTAGCATAGTGAGTGTTATAAAAAGAATAATTTATTTATTTATTTTTAAATAATTTTAATTATTCAGATAATTGATTAATACTAAAAAATATATATATTTAATAAAAATAAAAATTATTAATTTTCATTTATTGATTGATATGCTCATAATTTATTTATTTTTTTATTTTACTTTTTTGTTAAATTATATTTTGATATGTTAATTTTTATTTTTATTTTTATATTTTATTATTATAAATATATTTTAAAAATAAAGAGAAAATAAAAGAAATTCGGCAGTAGAAGACATTAGGAAAAGAAATGTGGGCGGCCGAATTAATTAATTAATTAATAAAAAGGACAGCGGCTACTTGCATTAATTTAAAAAAGCAAAAAAGATAAAGTTTGGAATCACGAGTGAGGCGGCGGCTTCAATTACAATGGAGAGCACTTGAATATATGCTAATCAGTAATTAAAATATGGTGAAATCAGAATTTGAGAATGGGCAATTTTCAGAAACCTCCCCTGAGGTTTGATATAATTTTACTTAGATGGCGAGTTTGATTGTATTCTCACTTATCTCCCCTGCCGTTAGTATACATACGGTTTGACCGTTAGTTGACGAGGGTAAATATGTAAAAGACAAAGTGAAATTATAAAAAAATTAAATAACAATAAAAAAATGGTTTAAAATCTATTGGACAATTGTATTAACCGATTAGACACAATATCCATTG
The DNA here is from genome assembly GCA_018350135.1 of Citrus trifoliata. NCBI lineage: Eukaryota > Viridiplantae > Streptophyta > Magnoliopsida > Sapindales > Rutaceae > Citrus > Citrus trifoliata. Next base: position 13,500 of record VKKW01000649.1, read on the forward strand.
TGTAAAAGAGTGTTTTTCTCTTTCTCTTCTTTTTCCCCAGCACAAAAAAGCAATGGTTGGCAATTTCTCACCATTTTCACTCCACTCACCTACTCTCATCTACTGGAATAAACGAAATACACATCAAGAGCACACAGAACCCATGAAGAAGAAAAACATAGGTGGTCGGAGAAGGCCACCGACCGGTGACGATCAACGGCGATTGGAAGATGCCACTGTTATTGGAGTTTGTAAGAGGTTAGTTACTTGATGAAAGTCTAAAATTTATAAATACCTTTGGTTTTCTTGTTTTTGGAGTTTTATAAGTGGTTGTTGGTTGTGTTTTATTTGTCTTGTTCATGGGTTGGTGGTGGAAAAATTGATTAAAAGGAAAATGAGTTTAGCCATATGAGGCCATGAGTTGAAAAAATTTAATTATTAGTTATTTTATGTTTGTGATTTACACCATACATAGTGTAATAAGGCTACAAAGCCAAAAATTTGTTATTGTTATGCAAATTGGTGTGTAAAATAGAAGTAGTCTTAGCTACAATTTTTATTTTTCCCGCCAAAGTTTGCTTAAGTTGATATATTTATGAATTTGCAGTGTTTGTGTGTACCCGTCGCAAAAACACAATTTCTGCATTTCTGGGTGACAAGTTTGTCTCCCGTGCGACAAGACATCGTCGCACTAATACAGATTGAGTTTCTGAGTGACAATAGTTGTCTCCCGTGCAATTGAGATGTCGTATCATCTTTTTGTACTCAGTCATAGGCACAAGATTGAGTTTTTGTATATTTTGTATAAATGTTATACTAATATAGTGACAATGCCATGTTTAAAGTATATCTCAACTATCTATCATGGCACACTGTTACTGTAGTTATTATTTTTGTTATTTTTGTATATATGGGTGACTGCTACATGTATAGGCTGATGAAATTCAGTCAAATTGTGATTATGATCAACTGTAAGTTACGGAAATGCACATGTGACTGTTATTTAAGTGATAGTCTCAGTTCTTATTAGTGTTACTTTCCAATTTAATTATCGGATATTACTGTTTTTTGGTTTCGAGCCAAATTAAAATGTTTGTTATTTGTATTATCGGTTGGGTGACAAACAACTTGATGGAGAGTATAGTCTATTATTCAGAAAAGTAAATTATGTTTTTGTCGTTTTTATTCATCCAAAAACAAGCAATCTGACATTTGGGGAGACAACCTTGTCGCACGGGCGACAACCTCTCGTCTCCCTAAAGTTCAGACGCTTGGCTCAAAATTGAAAAAACAAGCAATCTTCCTTTTGGGGAGACGAGATGTTGTCTCCCGTACGACATGGTTGTCTCCCCAAATTTCAGATTGCTTGGTTTTGTAATTTCGAGCCAAGCGTTCTGAAATTTAGGGAGACGAACTTGTCGCACGGGAGACAACATCTTGTCTCCTCAATTTTCAGATTGCTTGGTTTTTTAATTTCGAGCCAAGCAATCTGATATTTGGGGAGACGAGCTTGTCGCACGGGAGACAACATCTCGTCTCCCCAAATTTCAGATTGCTTGTTTTTTCAATTTCGAGCCAAACGTTCTGAACTTTAGGGAGACGAGAGGTTGTCGTCCGTGCGACAAGCTTGTCTCCCCAAATGTCAGATTGTTTGCGTCTAAAAGTTGGAGAGACGATTGGTCGTCTCCCGGGAGATAAACATTGTCTTTCTAAATTATAGGATGTTTGCTTGGAGGTGAAATTAAAAACAACTATATTTGACACAAGCTTCTTGTTTTTGTATAACCTATAACACAATACAGATTCTCACCAACCAACATCTCAACAATCAACTCATTAACACAAGGTATCAAAACAGATATAATAACAATCTTAAATATACGAATTTTCAATTCGGTCGACACAAGATTTGAAATAATTAATATAAAAGAGTAATATATCATTTATAACATAATATCACCGTTAAATATGTCAATAGCAATCTTCCTCCTAAAATAATGTCCATGCCAACTATCAAAATTAAATTGTAACTTGAACATTAAGTACATCGTCAAATTCTTTAAGGGTCGCTCCTAGATCCCCATCAAAATACAAATCACGTAACTTGTGTTGTACCTCAACTTTTGCTTTTCTGTGCATGTCGTATACACCATACTTAAGTCCGGTAACTAAACACCACTCACCGATTGATAATCGTGCTAATTGGCCACAGAATTCAAACCACATTTGATCTTCATCACGCTTATAATGTGCTACTTGCCTAAGTAATGCGTTGTGCACAATTGCGCCACTAAAGACATAGGCATCCATTTTTGCGAACTGGCCAAAAATGTCTTTCTTGAATAATCTTAGTTGTTGTCTCGTCAACTTCATCTTTATAGCTTCCATGACATTTCCAAATTTAGAGGTATTTGTAATACGCCCGGGAAAATGTTTTGATGCTGGAATCTTCATCCTGCCTGGTTCCTTTGTTGGACCGGGTGGATTACGTTTAGACCGCGGCTTCTTGGCCATTATATCTGCAAATCCAAATTTTTATTCATTAATCAAAATCATAGCTCAAAATATTACAAATAAACCCATAAACATCTTTCTACAATTTTGTAAGACAAGATTGTCGCACGGGAGACAATAACTTGTCGCTTAATATTACAGTTCAATTTCATGGGACAAATAAAAATACCACCAATAAAAGCCATCACTGTAGCATGTTCCTTTAGAAGAAACTTAAATTAAAAATAAATGCCGGCATGTCACGCGAGCAATAGCAACATAAAATGGGGCACGCGGAACAACAAAGCAAAGCGCGCCCAATAGACGCTTGTCGCGCGTGCGACGAGTGCTTGTCGCGTGCGCGTTACTGCACTCATCGCGCGCGTAACAAGCCCAGTTGCGCGCGACAAGCCCTCGTCGCGCCCGCGCGTTACTGTGCTTGTCGCGCGCGCGCGTTACTGCGCTTGTCGCTCACGCGACAAGCACTCGTCACGCGCGCATTACTGCGCTCGTTGCGCGCGCGATGACTGCTGCTCGCGCGCGCGACTAGCACTGTCGCTCGCGCGATGGGCCCTTTCGCGCGCGCGACATTGCTGCAAACTTCATAAATTTTTTTTCTCGTTTTTTTGCTGATTTTTTGTGCTGCATGATAAGTTTACAAATTTTGTCTTCCCATCAATATGCAATTCTACTTAATTTACTTAAAATGAGACAAACAAACCGTAATAGACATTTTGTCGAACACCTCATGTGCCATTTTTTTCTACCAATTTAATTAAACCGTTTTTAATATTTACACAACAATCAATCCTAATACTCATCTATAGTCAATCTTACACTCATCTACCTATCAATATCATTTTATTTCATTTCGATATAAATAAATATGGTTAAAAAAGAAAAAGAAAAAGAAAAATGATCTATATAAAAGGAAGAAGGAGATGGGTTAAATCTAACTTTTTCGCCTAAATATTGAGTACTTACAGTAGTAATTAACCTCTAGACCAGCTGGGCTTGAGAAAATATTTGTTCATTTCCTGTAAAATTAAAAGATAAAATATAAAACATATAAATTAATTGATTAATGGAGGATGGGGGGAAGCAAGTATTGTGTAGTGTGTGTATAATATATAGATGGAGGAGAGTACCAAGAGCTGCAACTTTCGGCCAAAATGGGGAGAAAAAATCTAAGTTCAATTTAGAGAGAATATATAAATGTATAACACCCTATTTTTGTTCATAAAAGCACTCATTGGTAAAAGAATCCGTATGAAGTTGTTGGCGCCAAATCCTAGGCTTGATTTTAAGTGGTTTGGATATTTTAGTAATTTTACAAGTTAACTAACGGTCAAACCGTATGTATACTAACGGCAGGGGAGGTAAGTGAGAATACAATCAAACTCGCCATCTAAGTGAAATTATATCAAACCTCAGGGGAGATTTCTGAAAATTGCCCATTTGAGAATTACCGTGTGAAAGTCAGGAAGCACCTGCCTGCCAAAAAAATTGTCATCGTGATGAATAGTATGTTTCTGGATTTTTGGGGGCCCTGAAATAGTGGAAGCCACTATTTCAAACTAGAACAACACAAGGATATAGGCAGTGACATTGAAGACGAGAGAGGGAGCTTGAGGTTGGGGGGAATGCACTCGTAAAGAGGGAAGAACAGGAGCGTACGATGGTCATATTCCAAATTGAATTTGAGACTTGATACATTGATTAATCTTGTCTTGTAGGGGAAAGGTAAGTTTGCACAGGGTGAGCCGGAGGTTAAATAAAATATGTAGAGCTAGGTAATGTATTGTCCTTCGATAGTTGATGTGATTTTTTGACATTGAATGACAATTTTAAAATGACATGTCAAGCAAAAGGATAAGTACATTTGACAATATGCCAGATATTGTGAATTTATGAGGTACAAATTGATTGAAGCTCTATTTTGAGATAAAACACAAACAAATTTCAAATTATCCAAATATGGATTATGTTACGTAACATACACTAATGTTGGTGTTAAAAGGAAAAAAAATGCTGAAAATAATAGTGTAAAAATAAAATCATCCAAAAAAAAGTGGGTTGAGATGTAATTGGTTAGGGTGACTAGAAAATTTTAATGACACAAGTGATATAAATTAAACACATTAAGATTTAATTTTTTTCTACCCTAAATATTAAAGTCAACTTCAGCTGAAATACAATGCAGTTTCTTAAATTTAACATTTATGCTTTGTTTATTATATAAAGTATTAAATTTAATTGTGGATGCATTTTTCTAGAAGATCCTCTAGAAGAGACAAAAAAAGTAAAAATTATTTAGTATTAATGACAACTAATCTTAACTATTGATTGCCCATAAATCTAAAAGTTATCAACCGATGATGCTGAGATTAGTGTATTTTCAAGTATGTTGATGTGTCATCCCCCATAAATCAATTACACGACGAGAATTCAATCAATAAATCAATTAATGTTTTAATTTAATTGCCAGGCTCAAGCCCAGGCTTTAAGACCAAACTTGGGCCTAGGTCCGATCAGGTCTCGGCGCCCTTCCGGCTGAGCAAGAGTTCACTCTTTCGGTGGAGAATTATTAATACCCAAACGAAAATACTTGAACAAAGAAATTGGTTTTTGTTAGAACAGAAGAAATTGCAAAAGGTGGAATTGACCATAGAAAATCAAAACTTCAAAAAATTTATTGTCATTTGATTTTCAGTAAAGACAGCTAATATACTTAAATATTTATTACATACAACGCACATAAATAAAGTATCAATTGGTTTAAGTCGTATGTTCTTCTCGTTCGTCTATTGACAGGAAATTAAATCGCTAAGAAGATATAAATAAAGCATCAATTTGTATTAAAAAAAAAAAGTAATGGCAGTGCCGGTAAATTTATGAAGCATTAATTCCATTAATTCAACATTTAATTGTGATTTGCAGAAGACCAAAAAGAGAGAGAGGGAGAGAGAGAAAGAAACTGAAATAAAAACAGAGAAGAAAATGACAAGAATAAATTTCTTTTAAATTCTTCTTTTAAAAGACAAACGCACTCACCAGAAATCAAATTTTGCGACCACCGCTCAGGAACGAGGTTGGAAACAGGAACGAAAAGCAATTTGAGAGGCTTCATCCTCCCATTGAAGTCGGTTCCACCAGTCTTCTTCTCCACGAATAACAAATTTACACTCCTTTGCACTGTTGGAATCGAGTGGAAGCTTTTCAAGCTGATCGCACCTACGTACTTCCATTTCTTTCAGATGAGTGAAAGGCAATGGCTTCCTGTAGATGCTCTTCAAAGCTGGCAAAAATGATAGATCAAGCCTTTGGAGATTTTCAAAAGGGCTTATATGTCCCATCATCTCAGGAGTCTCAGCAATTTTTCCGACGCTAATTATTTCTTCCATAGCACGGCAATTGAATAGCGAAAGAGACTTGAGGTTTGGAGCGAAAACGAGGAATGTCGAATCTTTCAATTTATGGCACAAATTTATGATAACAAGGTGAAGGCTGCGGAAAAAAAAAGGTTCCCGCCTTTTTCGTACTATCTTTGTATAATCAATCTTCAACTCTTCCAACTCAATACCTTTAAAAATATATAATTCATTGAGGTGGTTTAGATCTGCGAAAGCCGTAGCATCAATAATTGACGCTGTATCTCCGACCAACCGGAGGAAAAGAGATCGAATACAACTTTTTAACTTATTTGAGCTCAAAAGAATTTGGAGAGCATGATAACTTCCCAAGGTCAACTCCAATACCTCTAAATATTTCAAACCGAGCAATTCCTGTATCAAAACTTCACCCCCACCAAATAAAACGCTGTCTTCTGGTGCTTCATGAAAATTGAACTGGCCAGTACCCAACATTCTCAACACACGTAACCTTGAAAATTTTGATATTAGTTGCCGTGGAATTTTATTTAACATATCTGTCCAGCTCAAATTCAAACATTTCAGATTTACCAACTTCTTTAACTCCTCTGGTAACTCTTTTATTAAGGTAAGTGAAATATCAAGAAGTTGTAGTGAACCCAACTTTGACATCCCAACGGGTAATTGAAAACTGCACCGACTCACTCCACAGTTTGACATCTTCAAAACTTTGAGAGAAGGCATAAATTGGAAGAAGCCATCGGTGATCCTCTTCAAACTATTATTAGAGGCAAGAAAAGTGACGAGATGAGGGCATGTAGGAACCTCTGACAGAGTTTCAATTTGGTTTTGCATCAATGACAATCTTCTCACATTTTCCCATCTTTTAACATCCGGTGCCTCTTTTAATCCAGTACCTGCACGAACCAAAAAGTTTCTCTTCTCCTTCTCAATTTCACTGGTTATCCATAGAGCCATATCACGAATAACGTCATGCATTTTTACTTCATCATCTTCCACCTCTTCTAATAAACATGCACGAACAAGTGTGTCCAAAATGTCATATCCTTGGTTTTCTGCACCAAAGCTGTCAGATTCCCCCAAAAATCCCTCACAAATCCAACAATCAATCAAATCCCATTTAAGAATGCCATAATCTTCAGGATATAAACAACAATACAAGAAACAAGATCTAATTGTATCATTCTGCAAACTATCATAGCTGAATTTTAAAAGAGGATACACCTCTTTTCCCAAACCTGCAAACTCTGAAGCTGATCTTCTTAACGCTTCAATTGCGCGTCTCCACTGCTCCGCTTTCTTTCTGTAGGCCATAGCTCGACCAATAGTAATAAGTGCGAGTGGCAAACCATCACACTCTTTGGCCACAGTTTGGGCTAGCTCAACGATCTCATGATCACTCTCAAGAGTTTCTTGCCCTACTTTTTCTCGAAACAGCTCCCAAGCATCCTCTTCTGATAAGCATGCCACTTTAAACTTCCTGTCACTTTCCATGCTACCACAAACATCGATGAAACGGGTTGTGAATACAACTTTTGAGGAAGTATTATTTGGTCCGGGAAGTGGAACGCCCACTTTTGTTAAATCAACCCGCTCCCATATATCATCTAACAGCAATACAAATCTCTTCTCTCTTAAACTCCGGAAGATGTCGAGAGCTTTCTCCTCTACACTTTTACTCTTCCATGAATCATCAACCAAACCTATCTTTTTCCCAATATCTTCTTGAATTTTTTCGAGTCGCATGTCTTTTGAAACTACTACCCAAATCACACAATCAAAGTTGGTTGCACTCGAGAGAAATTTATTGTTGATATGGGTCAATAGTGTAGTTTTACCAACACCGCCCATACCATATAGGCCAATGATTCCCGCTGATTCTTCTACAAGAAGACATCTCCAAACTTCTTCAAGTTGTGATTGTAAGCCTACTACTGTTCGCTCAGTAGGTCTTTCATCTGCTACAGGCTCTGGAGCTCTGTCAGCCACCACCTCAAAAACTCCTTCACTGATTAAAGTCCGCACATCCCGTAGCTTTTTAGCCACTTGTTTCCCGAACTTGTAGCTTGACATGCAGTTCTTGGAACAGTAGCCTCCAACACATAATTTGTCAGTTTCTTGAGAGCCGTGTCTTATCAATTCATCAGCTTCAGTTTTAACAGCTTCCGCCCTCGAAACCCACTCTTGCACTCGGTCCAGCCTTCTCATTTGTTGCCGTTCAGCATTGACAACCCTCGTCATCACATCGTTCTCTGCTGCGATTATTTTCCTTAGTTCAGTGTCCAAGGCATCAAGATTATCTTGGAGGTTACGTATGTATACTGTTTTTCCGAGAAAGCAATCCAAGCAACGATTGAAAAGAGCACCATCGCATGTGATCTGAAAAATGCTACACATCTTTGGAATTTTGTTAAGAAAGAAAATTGATTGAGTTTGATTAACTGAAGCTGCTGTAATTGCCTGTGGAAGAGAAATTTTAGTAATGATCTCTGTTCGTTATACGGGAAAAAATTTAAAAAGATTTATTAGGCACGTCCGATTCGGGACCCACTGTAATTGCCTTGGGAAAAAGAGCATCGCACATTCACACTCGCAAACACGAGCCACTAACTTTTGAAGGAAAAACAGCTAGTCTGAATAATGATTAATGATTAATGACCCGATTGTAATTACCAAAAACTAGTTTTGAAAAATAATAAAACAAGAATTTGAAAAAGAGCCTAATCATTTGTCGCACTTGTATTCAAAAGAATCCACTTTAATTTGTACTTTATCGAAAAAATTCATTTTAATTTGTAGTTTACTAAAAGAATCCAGCTGGTAGTTTTGTCACTTTTATTTTTGTGGAATATGATCTCGCTTTGTCTTGTTAGGATTAATTTGTAATAAAATATAAGGAAGGCCGCTGACGTTAAAAGTAAAAGAAATTAAGGCATTTTAAAACTTTTCTGACCAAGGGCTAATCATGAATTGTAAAAGACTAATGCGCCCACCAAAATATCTTCGTACATTTTTAATTGAGATATTGTTATTTAAATCAATAATATTAAATAAAGTTTCACCACCGTGGTTTATATATATATATATATATATGGGGAATTGGGGATGGATCAACAGGGATTAATTGAAATTAAATCTTCAATATCTTTTAATATTCTCTCTCCACGTGGTTCTCACCTAAAATTTTTCTCACTCTTTTATTTTTTTTCTTCCTTCACGTGATGTGTTCTCTCTCTTTTTTCTTCTCTTCTCTTCTCTTGCTCTTTTTAACCTATGACTTTTCGTTTGCTTTTTTTCTTTCTTCCTCAATCATAAAAAGTTTTAACTCTCTCCAGTAAAAATTCTTTAGTCTCTCTAACTTTTAATTCCACAACTCTTCATGAAAATTCCTGAAAATAATGAATATTTGGAATGTGTCATACTTTTATAATTTTTTATTTATTTTTTACAATTAATTTTACCTAACTTTTCTAATTCATAATTTTTTCAATTTTTTTATCTTTTTATACATTATTTATTTTTCTTTCAATTGTTTGACACATTACAGGGGAACAATGGCGAAGAGGTTGAAAACAATCTTGAACACTTAGAGGCACCATATGTGGGGATGTTTTTTGAAACATTACAGTTAAGACTTTTTTACGATTGAGGAAGAAAGAAAAAAGCAAACGTTTTTTCTTGAGAGAGTATTTTTCTTTCAATTTTTTTTCTTGTTAGCATTAATTTTTAATAAAATATAAGCAGCCACTAACGTTAAAAGTGAAAAGCAATTAAGGACCAGTTTGGGAATATTGTAGTTTTTAAAATAATTGCTGTTATCTGTGCTGTAGAAATAATCAGCTGTGAAGAGAATTAGTTAAGTGTTTGGTAAATTTTTGTTCAAGAAGTACTGTAAATTTTGAAAGTAATTATGGACGTTTGGTAAATTTTACTGTTAAACTGCTGAGAGAAAATAAATGACTAAAATATCCATAATATAAGATAAAATTTACTTATATATATAAAAACATGTACATATAATATTTTTAATTGTGTATTATAATAATTTTTACTAAAAATAAAATTTGTAATATATTTATTTTATTTTTTTATCTTAAAGCAATTGATAATTAAATTAATAATATAGTGAAATAAATTTAATAATAATTCGACCAATAAATTGATATTAATAAATTTATATTTATGAATTATAATACAAATTTTTTATAAATTATTTTGTTTCCAATTTGAATAAGGATAATTTTGGATTTAAATAATAATTTTAAGGATATTTATGGAATTGTATTAAATGATAAAATTGATTTTCAAAATCAGAATTTAAAAGCTACTATTTCCCTGCTTTTCAAAATCACTTTTAGGTCTTCTAAAAGCAATCCCAAACGGGCCCTAAGCAGTTTAAAACTTTTCTGACCGACGTTTCAAGGCCGAAGGCTAATCATGTGATTGCTGAAAAGAATAAAATACCCACCGAAATTTCTTCTCAGTATATTTTTAATGTGATATTATTTAAATCAATAATATTAAATAAAGCTTCTCCACCGTGGCTCATATATACCCTAAGGGCCTGTTTGGTTTTAGTTATAAATCATGGGATTGGATAACTTTAGTATAAAATAATCTTTATATCATGTTTGGTGTAAAAAAAGTAAAGGTAGGATAACAATAATGGGCCCACCACTTAATTCCAATAGTGTCAAAATTTTATCCCAAGGGGACCCTTGGGATTACATTTTCAAAGATAAAACTTTGTCCTCTACTATTCATGATATTAGAAACTATAACATGTTAAATATTAAAAAAAATTAAGCAAAGATTTTGTATTTTTTTTATAAATTTACCAATAATTATTGATTTAAGTTGTATTATATTACATGTCATTTTAAAGTAAATCTATGATGATTTTAATAAATTAATATATAAGACATATTAGTAGTTACTAGCTAATCTCATTGCATAACAAACACAACATAATATTATATATAATCTAGTATTATCCAATCCAATCTTATCTTATATAATCCGATCCAATCCAATCCGACATATCAAACCAGACCTAAATATTTATTGAAATGGTCATGTAAATTTTTAAATTTTTAATAAAAAATACTAAGATGTTTTTAATCATTATATCCTTCGAATAGTAATTAAAAAGATTGACTTTAAAAATTTTTAATAGATACAAAATAATATAAATAATTTAATCTATCTAATAGACTAATAATATTACAAATTTTTAATATTTGAAATAATTTAAAATTTTTAATTATTAATAAAATATATCTCATGCATTATATTAAAATTATTTTATATAATATTCAAAATACTCTAAATGTTTTATAAATTCATTATGTTTGTATTTATTACAAAATTTACTTTGATATAATAAAATGTGTTTGATAGATCATAAAATATTAAAACATATTTTAAATATTGATATTATTTTAAAATAGATATTATTATATTTATTTTAGGAATATATTTTTATTTATTATAAAATATTAGATTCAAAATCTTTGGGTTAATTAAGACAAAAGGTTTTATGATCAAAAGAGGGCTTTGAAGTCTTTTCCCTCAACCTTAGGTGTAGCTTTTACTTTTCAATATATGAAATATTAGTATAACACTAATGGTGCGTTTATTAAACGGAAATCGGAATGAATTGAAATCAGAATGAACTAAGGTAGGAATGGAGAATAAGAATAATAATAAATTGTTTACTTAAACTGTAATAATCAAAATCATAATGAGTTAAATTATTACAAATTGCTAAAAAGAGTTTAATTAATTATTGTTATAATTATTAATTTGTATTTTAATTATTGTGATTATTTTTATTCAAAAAATTGTTATTATTAATAACAATATTAACAATAATATATTGATTAATTATAATACTTTTTATCATTAAGAATAATAATAATAATAATAATAATAATAATAATAATAATCATCATCATCATCATCACCATCATTATCCTCGTGGATGGCAAAAAAGTCGGGGCCGGCCATGGCTCATTCTCACAGGTTTTGGTCGCACATGAGGGCTTGCATAAAAACTTAGGAAAAAATGCACAAGCTAGGCTCAAGCACTCTATTTAAAAAAAAAATAAAGTTATAAATTAAAATAATAATTTCAAATTTGAAAAAATAATAGTAAAAAAAAGTAACAGAGTCTTGATAATCACTATTCAATTCGGATGTTCTATGTTATGTAATTGAGCACTAATATTTATATTTATGATAGATCTTTACTATGCTTTCTAACTCTTTTGTTATTGTTATATTCTTATTTACGCCATAATCTATCTAAAATTTAAGGAGTTTAGATAAACATAAAAGTAAGTGTATAATGTTCCCCTAATTTAATTCCAAATTAAAATAACGACATTAGCTGCGGCTCCACATTTGAAAAGTATGCATGTAATGAACAACTTGTCTTCAATTATTAAGAACATGAAAGGGAATGCACATGCAGCCAAAAAAAAAAAAAACAATGAATGACATGTATTAATCATTGTATATCCCCTATTTCTCTTGGAAGATTGTGAAGGATGAGTTTTCTCTGATTGGCACTTGCAGACTTGTAGTTAAATTTCCAAAGGGGCCACCAATTTATAAATATCGGAACAATTATTTAGAATTGTGAATGATGACTTTTCCCTGCTTGGCATTAAATTTCCAAGGGGCCATCAATTTATAAATATCTGTACAATTTGAAAAAGACTATACAATTTGTAGTTTAATAAAAGACCCTAATCGTCTTGACTACTCAATACTTGTCTTTAATAAAATAACCTACCCCACTTTTTGTTTTTTTTAAAGAGAGCCTACCCTACTTATATTCAAAAGATTACACTTTCATACGTAGTTTATAAAAAAAAAAATCCATTTTAATTTGTAGATTAATAAAAGAATCCAGCTGGTTGTTTTGTCACATTTGCTTTTGTGGAATATGATCTTGCTTTTTCTGGTTAGCATTAATTTGCAATAAAATATAAGAAAGGCCGGTAACGTTAAAAGTAAAAACAATTAAGGCATTTTAAAATAATTTAATCTATCCAAAAGATTAATAATATGAAAAAATTTTAAAATTTTGAAATAATTTTAAAAATGTAATTATTAATTTATCATAAATAATTTTTAAAGTAAAATAGCTTTTTAAATTAATAAAATATATCTTACGCATAAATAAAATTTTTATTTATTGTAAAATTTTAGATTCAAAATCTTTAAATTTAGGATAAAATGTCTTATGGTCAAAAGAGAGGTTTGAAGTCATTTCCCTTAACCTTAGGTATAGTTTTTACTTTTCTCTATATGAAATATTACTATATCACTAATGGCACGTTTATTAAACAGAAATCGAACTGAACTGAAATCAGAGTGAGCTGAAATGGGAATGGAGAATAAGAATCATAATAATTTGTTTACTTGAATTGTAATAATCAAAATCAAAATGAGTTATATTATTACAAATTACTAAAAAGATATTAATTAACTATTGTCATAATTATTAATTTTTATTTTAATTATTGTGATTATTTTTATTCAAAAATTTATTATTATTATTAATCTTAATAATAATAATATTAACATTAATATATTAATTAATTAAAATACTTTTATCAATAATAATAATAATAAAATCATCATCATCATTGAAGGTATCATTATCGGCGACAATTGCTGTTGTTGGATAACGACAATGAAGATGAAGTTAGCGTTGTCAATTATTCTTATTCATCAATCCAAAAAATAAACACACTATGAATGTCTAAATCATTTAACTCACTTTTTTCCTACTAAAATCAATTTGCATATAGATTCCATTAATAATTAATATTCTTTATCTTTTTTTTAACCTTATAATAATCATAATCTCTGTTTCAAGCTGTAAAAGAAATCATTCATCTCACTCTTTTCCTACTAAAATTAATTTGCATAGAAATTTCGTTAATCATTAATATTTTTTGTCCTTTTTTCATCTTTATAATCAATCATCATCTCTGTTTCCAAATGTAAAAGAAAAAACTTTATAAAGCTATAAAGCTTATATGTTTCTTTCTTTGTGTGCAATAATTCTAATAATGTAGAAGTGCAAAATATTTGACTTTAAAAATTTCTAATAAATGCAAATATAATTGTAGGTTAATAATATTTAAATATTTTTAAATGTAAATAACATATTTATACTTATTGTAAAGATTTTAAAAAATATTTGGGTTAAATAATTTTTACAATAATTAAAATTATTTTACATTCAAAATTCTTTAAATTTTTGTAAATTTATTTAATATTATGTTCCTATTTTATAGAAAACTTATATTAATTCAATAAAATATGTTTAATAGATTGTAAAAAATAACTATTTTTTTGGATTGAAATTATTTAAAACGTCTATATTATCACATATATTTTAATATTATATTTTTATTTATTATAAAATATTTGAGTCTCTGTTTTTTGTTAATAGAGATAAAGGATATTATTTGTCAAAAAAAAATCTCAATCGCTTACTGAAATCTTAAAAATCTACATGACTATTTTTTTAAATCTTGGGATATAGCTATCTTTTTCTCTAGGATTTAAGTTTCCTTCTATCCTAATCCAAATCGTGTATTGTTGTTGTTGTTGTTGTTGTTATTATTATTATTATTATTATTATAAAAATAATATTAACAATAATTAATAATAATTAAAATAATAAAGTTAACAATCATTATTAACAATATTATTATTAAATTTTATTAACTTTATTATTTTAGTTGTTATTAATTATTGTTATTTTTATTTGTATTAATATTATCATTATTAACAATTATTATTAAATTTTATTAACTTTATTATTTTAGTTATTATTATTTTTATTAATGTTATCATTATTAACATTTATTATTATTATTATATTTTATTAGCTTTATTATTTTAGTTATTATTAATTACTATTAATATTATTTTTATTAGTATTATCATTATTAACATTTATTATTATTATTATTTTAATTAATATTATTTTATAATAATATTTATACATGTATCTAGATAATGAAAATTACATTATTATTATTATTATTAAATTTTATTAACTTTATTATTTAGTTAATATTAATTATTGTTATTATTATTTTTATTATTATTAATAATAATAATAATAACAACAACAACAATAATGATAATATTGTTAATAATGATACATTAATTATTTTTATTAATTATTATTTTTATTGTTAATAATGATAATATTAATAAAAATAATTAATAATAAATAAAATAATAAAGTTAATAAAATTTAAAAAATTATTATTATTATTAATGACATTTAAAATAATAAATTAATTGTGATTTGAATGAAGGTAATTTGGGAAATATGAAAAAAGTAGAGAGATACAAAAGTAAATATATATTCTATTCTCATTCTCTTATTTTCATTTCCAACCCCCAATGGGAATGAGATTCTCATTCCTTATTCCCAAATTGTGTGAGACTCACACATTTTATTCACATTCTCAAATTACATTTTGCCAAGTAAACATGAGTTTTATTCTCATTTCTCCATTCTCATTCCCTATTTCATGAAGTAAACACACCATTAATTAAGAATTGTGTTAACGAGGTTTAATAAAAAGTGAATACTTAGGTGAAATTCCACTAAGCAAAATATTTTACAACATCAAGTTCATTTCAATTTACAATAATCTTTTACAACAAACA
>VKKW01000650.1:0-29016 GCA_018350135.1 Citrus trifoliata
AAATAAGTCCACTTTTAGAGTTTTGAAACAATACTAGTTGATTTCAAAGTTCTCAAAACTTATTCAATTAGACCGTGAACTTGAAAAACAACCAATTTCATGAAATCATTTTTCCTTTAAATACAAACTTTTTATATTATCGAAATAGTAATTTATTTAAAATGTATGTAAAATAATTTGAGATTTTAAAAACTTAATCATTCTTAATCTTATTTATTATCATCAAAATCATCATTATAGACACATTCATGTTAACACTAATGATGGAGAATTCAAAGGTGAAGGCCATCTTTGAGTGGGAACCTTCGACCAAGGTACCCGAACTCTGATCTTTCCTCGGATTGGTGAATTATTACCGTCGCCTCATAAAGGGATACTGAGTGAAAGCGGCACCCTTGACCAACTTGTTGGGGAAGAATCGAACATGGCATTGGTCCGAAGAATGCCAACATGCATTCGAGGAGTTGAAGAAGGCTACCTCCGAAGAACCCGTCCTCGTTCTTTTGGACCACACAAAGCCATTCGAAGTAAAAAAGAATGCCTCAGACTTCGCCATTAGCAAAATCCTTATGTGCAAGAGAAAAAAATAGCTACAATCATTCATTGCCTACGAGTGTGGTGACATTACTTGCTTGGCTTACATTTTGTGATTTTAATGGACAACGTAGCCACAAGCTACTCCCAAACACAAAAGAAGTTGAGCCCCAAGCAAGTAAGGTGGTAAGAGTTCATTACGAAATTCGACTACTAGCTCGAGTATAAGCCTAGAAAAGCCAACTTCGTTACAGAACTTCGTTGGCAACACTTAGCATGAGCCAACTGAAGTTCGACCTTGTCGCACGCATCAAGGAATATCTCTAACAAGAGGAAGGCAAGAGGAAGGCATCCTCCTCACCAAAGGAGACTGACTCTTCGTGCCTGGGTGGGGAAATCTGTGGAAAGAAGTCATTAAGGAGTGCTACAATTCCAAGTGGGCTAGCCACCTCGGAGTAGAGCACACGACCACACTCGTCCAAGCCTTGTACTTTTGGTCGCATATGAGAGACAATATTGAGGCTTTAGTGTGGACATGTCTTGTATGTCAATTAGACAAGGCGGATCATCAACTTCGGATAGGATTGTTGGAGCCCCTGTCAATAACATCAAGGCCATGGAAGAGTGTCGCCATGGACTTCATTTCAACCTTACCCAAGTTCGAAGGGTGCAGAAGTATCATGGTTGTGGTCAACCGCTACAGCAAGTATGCAACCTTCATCGCCACACCAACCGATTGCAAAGCGGATTCATTGCCTGCTTTTGGACGAAACCCTTCAAGTTGTTAGAACCGACCTCAAGTTCTTGACAAGCTTCTACCCACAAATCGATGGCCAAACTGAGCACATCAACAGCCTCGTCGAAATGTATTTGAGGCATTATGTAAGCACCCATCAGCGAGATTGGGTGAAAGTGCTCGATGTTGCTCAATTCTCTTACAACCTTCAACAGAGTAAGGCTACAGGCAAGAGTCAGTTCGAGATCATTATGAGATTTCAACCTATGATGCCTAATGCCATCTTACGGGAAAAAGCCCAACGGCTTATTAGCTCGCCTGTGAATGGCATGAGGAAGCAGACATAACGTGAGCCTTTATTAACAAAGCCGCAAGAAGAATGAAGAAATAGGCTGATTCTAGGAGACGTCACATTGAATATAGGGAAGGTGAGATAAGTCATGGTCAAGCTCCCACCTCAATAGTTCAAGACTTTGCAAAACGTTCACAAGGGGTTAGTGAGGCGATATGAGGGGTATTTTGAAGTAGTACAATATGTCGGCAATGTCTCAAGACAAGCTCCAACAGCCGTTGTCACCTCCACATCCTCACCGATCAAGTCATTTGAAGAAGGGATATACTGGTGTACTACGAGTACTTGGTTAAGTGGAGGAATCTCCCCGAGAGTGAAGCAACGTGGGAACGTGAAGACAACCTATGGCAATTTGCGAAGCATGTCTAAAACTACAAGCACGAGATCGCGATGAGGACATCATGAGCATAGGTAAGGGAGGATTGTCATGGGCTGCTCAAATCTCTCGCAAACGGAGGTTAATTTTGTACGCTTGGTTGCGCTTAATAAAAGTACACTTAGACAAGGAATGTGCTTAGAAGTGGGGTGCGCTTAGCACTAAAGGGGGGATGCGCTTAAAAGTGTGATGCACTTAGAAATAGGCCGCCAACATAAGTAGCCAGCCGTGGTGTGCTTAGAGTTCATCCAAGCTCAACCTGAATTATAGACTTCTCTACAATTGTAAATATCCTAGAGTTTCCTAGAATTAAGGATTTAAGTCCAAGAGATATTTGTGCAAGTTGCTGGGAAACTTCAAAAACCTAGCACCCAAGCCTATAAATAGGGGTGAGCCCCCTCATTTGCTCAACAACCACACCACACACACAAACACTCTAGCACACACACAAGCTCTCTAGTTCTTGTAAAAAGCTCTCTTGTAATTTACTCTTTAAGTGTAATAAGATTATATTTTAGCCATATTGCTCTCTTCTCTCTAGTATTTCCTCAAAGCATTCTTGTTTGACTAGTTGAGAAGTTTGAAAAGGCTTAGCGACTTGTGTGCTAGATGTTGTCTAAGGCTTACACGAGTTTACTGCGAAAAACTCTCATCCCGTGAGATTAAGCTAACATAAGAAAGAATTAAACATGGGGAAATTAGATGAAAGACATAAACAGAAAACTAAATAAAAATATAATGGATAAAGTAAATGAGAATGAGAGAGAGAAAGTTTAAATATGTTATGACATGCTCTCAAAATCTATTCTCCAGCCATTGGGTTGCCTCCCAATAAGCGCTTGGTTTTTTGTCATTAGCCTGACCTGGTTCTCATGTTTTACTCAGTTCGTAGAGTGGAACCTTTTTTACAATAAGTGTCTGAAAGTTTTCATAGTAAGTCTTCATTCAACCTATGACCATTCATAATGAACTCTTTATTTGTTTTTAAGCTTCTAATCTCAACTAAACCATGAGAAAAAAGTTAGTAACAACAAAAGGCCCAACCTATGGAGAATATAGATTACTTGGAAACAACTTAAAGTGAGAATGAAATAGCAAAACTTTCTGTCCAACTTCAGGGCTCTTCCTTAAAATCTGCTTATCTTGAAAAGCCTTTGTCTTTTCCTTGTAAATCCGCGAATTCTTATAGATATCGTTCCAAATTTTCTCTAATTCTTGCAATTGGAGCTTCTTATGTTGGCCGACAACATCCAACGCCATGTTACATTGTTTCACAGTCCACCATACTTTTTGTTCGAGTTCCACCAGAAGATGACTAGGCTTACCATATACCAACCTGTAAGGTAGGGGTGTTCGAGGATTGGATTTTGCAGATTAGACATCAATTTATATTTGATCCATGATTTTGTGGTTTGTAAATTTTCAATCCAATCCAATTCACAAATTGGTGAATTCAATGTAAATCCAATCCATATATCTGAGGATCATATGCGGATTCGACCCAATCTACCATTTTATGGATTAATTTTTTTTTTAATTCTGTTCATTCTACGAACTAATTAGATAAAAAAACCTAATATAAAAATAATTTTACTACCAATCAAATTCAAAATTGAATAAGATTTAAATAAATTAAGTGTTTAAATAAACTTAGAATAATACATTCAAAAGTCTCAAATACTACTATAAAAATGACCTTTACTGACACTTAGTTTTCTGACACTTTGTAAAAAGTGTCAGTAATTATGTACATTTCACCTTTTTCTACTTTTAACAAATGGGTATCATAATTTATTGATACTAGTGTGTCAGTAAATTAAACATCAGAAATCACTGACAATAAAGTATCATAGATTAAAAAAGAATGTTAGAATTTGTAAACGTTTCAACTCAAATCTAATACTTCTAAAATTTAAGATGCTTATGTTTGGTCCACTGGTATCAGAGCCACACTTCATGTTGAGGTGGTATCATTAGTAATTTGAATAATCCTATTTGATCTCCTAGAAGAAGATTCACCAATTATGGAAACAATTTCATCTTCAAGCTCAACTCCTTCCTCAGCTTCGTCTCATATTTCTCTTTCTTCTACACTCTCTCTCCCCAAATCATGCTCTAAACACATAGCCTCCAAAATTGAGAATCTTGTTGAATATTCTTATATTCCAGAATCTGCTCAAATCAATGAGTCCCAGTTTCCCATCATGAGTCCTTACAATCTGTACAAGCAAAAAACTTCTCTCACTAGAAGTATTTGAACCCTCATCTCCACTAAAAGACCACTCCCAAAAGAGTATATTCAGTCTTCTAGACTGGACTAGTGTGCTCTACAAGCCTCACAGAGTGAACAATATGTCACTGTAGAAATACCCTCAGATCTCGTCGCCCACTGGAAACGAGAAGGGTACACACACCTCCATCTTGGTGGTGTACGATTAATTCTCACTCTTCATGGTCGAAAAGGCTTACTTGTTACAGCTCGAATTGCTCTCCTAGACACCAGGTTCAAGGAGTATCAACATGCTGTTGTTGGAACAGTTTTGACAACCCTTCATGCTGGCAGTGTCTTATTAACCTTTTACTCAAATTTCAACCTCTCCCTTGAGGATCCCAATCTTCCCAGAACTCTTAAAGTTCAGATCCAGCTCCAAGGAGTAGAACAAACACCCACATCAAAGATTGCAACCTTCCACCATCAAATAATGTATCGATTACAAAATCATGCACTAAATCTTTCCACACCATACACAACTTCTGATGCCTTGATGATATTGGCGGACACAGACACAATTCCAACCATCATCCAAATCCCCAAACAAATCCAGAAACAAGATTTGCTCAAACTCATGCCTCTTGAATGGCTAACCAACTATGAGCACTTTCACCAAAATTCTGAACCTTTACAAACCACAGAAGCTATATTTGCCAGACGACCAAATGGTCAAGTCCAACTGTTTTTTCAAACTCCTGACGCCAAGCCTGTTTCAAATAGTCCACAGCTTTCTTATACTGCTATGATCACCGCAGTTCAAACTGGTCAAGAAAAGAAACTTCCTATTCATGGTTTTTCATCAGAAGGGTATCCGGTATATCCTGATAAAATCAATGGTCATTTTCTATGGGATGTTCCTTAAGCCCATATGTGCAATCCGGATTGTCCTTGCTTGGATGATACGGATATTGATGAAGAATTGGAAGCCATGCGGAGAAAGAAAAAGAAGAAGAAAAAATCTTCTTATCCACCACCATCTTGCAAATCCTTTCTTCTACAACCTCCACCAGATCCAAAACCTCCTGTTCAACCAATCAGGTCATGCCTTATGTTTTTAAGTCATTCTTATGAGTAATCATTCCCTCCACTTGAAAAACAGATAGACACACAAACCCGTGTTACCTCAAAACCTTTTGCGAACTATGCTTGCCCAACGTTACCATGGCCCAGAATTTGATCAAAAAGAAAGGGAGATCAGACGATTAAAAGCTGAGCTTGCTCAAATTGAATCTGACAAACAAAAACCTTCCCTTTTTACTTCCTCGCCTCCTATCCCTTCGATTGGTCCAACTTACCATCCATTTGCTTCAATGCTTTCTCCTATCCGACAGTATGAGCCTTCTAAGCTGTTTGGTATGACTCATACCCTTTTCCGAGATCACCCATTACCACCACCACCTAAACCTAAACCAAAGCCTAAACCTCAACCACGACCCGTCACAATCAATCCTTCCTCCACTATTATCCCTGACCAACAATCACCAGGCTATACACCAGCATCACCATCACCTCCTGAACCATCCAAATCCCAACCTTCTACTAAATCCAAGGATAAAGAACCTATGCACCAATTCAGTGCCCATACCATTGACCACCCATCTTCCACTGATGACCAAACTTCTGATTCAAATCTAGCCGTTTCAGATAGCCATACTGAGACTGAAACAGAATCTTCAGCATCCACTAGTGACTCTGAAAAATCTTATGCTGATATCACCAGAATCCTGATGGCTCAACCAGACCCACAAACCTCTCGGACTGAACCATATGTTGATATTCCTTCTGATGTTGAAGAAGAGATGCCTGAATCTTCTGCCACCAACCAGCCTCCTCCGGCCCAAACTACTTCATCCAGTCAAAAGTCATCAAATGGTCCCTGGTTTACCTTTGATGATATTCCATCCTATAAATGGCGTGATCGTCTTAATGAAATGTCTGCCTGGATTGATCTCCAAATACTCAGATCAGGAGCCACTACTGAATCAGTCCTTAGAGAATTTGCTACTCGTTTTACGGGTGCTCTAAGAGATTGGTTTGACTCTCTTGGTCAATACAGACAATTGCAGTTTGTTCAATTACCAGAAGTCTCCAGTGCTCTTGCCATTCTTCATGATCAGTTTTTAGGAGACCCAGCTGCAGCCTTTGAAGCTGCACGCCGAGACTATCTTAGCATGAAATGTTGCTCCCTTGATGCTAAGGATCTTGATTTCCATTACAAGCGCATGTCCCTGTTATTCTATAAGCTTAATGGATTCAACGAGCCTACCCTAAAGCATGTCTTCCTGGCCTCCCTTCCAGAAGAACTCCAACCAGACATCCAGAGGCAGCTCACCGCCTCCAATCTTGTCATTGACAATATATCTCTTGGCAAAATTTTCCAACTCGCCAAAACTTGTCTTGACAAGCTCTGTGAACAGAAACAGTTCTTCAAAGACTTGTTGAAAGACAAAGAACCATTCAGAAGTGCCTGCAAAAAGCCTTATTTGCAAATCAAATGCAAACAGAAGAAGGATTGTGATTGCAGTCCCAAAAAGAAAAGGCATTTTCGAAAGTTCAAATCTCCAGAATTTTCATTTAGACCCCGCAGATCTAGAAAACCTTACAGATTCTTCCGAAAGCGGTCTTCTTCTTCCAAAGACTCCAAACGAAGAAAATCCAGCAGATGTTTTATCTGCCGAAAAAAGGGTCATTTTGCCAAAGATTGTCCAAACAAAAGAACCAAGTCCATTCGTCTTGTAGAACATCTTCAGGCTACAACAGACTACTCTCCACAACAAGATGAACTGGAATATTATTTCTCTGAACAAGATGAACCCAATGATGAAACAGTGTTCGCACTCCAACAATCTTCTGATGATTCCGACAGTGATCAGTCCCAAGTCATTTTCCACCAACAGCTCTTGTCCCTTGACACTACGGTTCCTATACCCTCCATCAAAGTCCAAATCCTGCCTTCAAAATTCCAAAGGCCCATTCCAGCAATTGGTCTTATCGATACTGGTGCACAGCGCAGTATGATCAACCCTCATATTCTCCCACCAGATTCTTGGACCCAATCCGAAGAATATTTCAAAGCTGTTAATGGCAACCTGTTCACCACTTCTTTGGTTACCAAAAAGCCCATTGGTATCCAGATTTTCCCTAATTGTGTCATTTGGACCAAAGTCATTGGTTCAACTCTTCCTAATAAAGATATTTTGTTAGGATTTGACATCATTCACCAGATCAAACACCTTCAAATCATTCCTCATGGAATTCGAGTCAAGTCTATGTTCAAACCATTCACAGATGTCTTGAAACTTTACAATCTGTCTGAAACCCCTCCATCATATCAGGATGTTTCTACCAAGCTTTTAAGTTTCTGTCCAGAGTCTCATTCTGAGTTCACCCATCCAAATCCTTTGTGGAAAAATCAGTCTTTCTTTGTTAAGTTACCCTTCAAACTTAATGAAGACATTAATCCCACCAAAGCCACTCATCCAGGAATGAGTCCATCTGACTTACTCCTAGCCCAACAAGAATGTTCTCAATTGTTAGCCCAAGGATTAATTGAGCCCACAACTTCTCAATGGGCTTGCCAAGCCTTTTATGTTGAAAAGCATTCTGAAATTGTTCGAGGAAAGAAACGCTTAGTCATTGACTACCAGCCCTTAAACATGTTTTTGCAAGATGACAAATTTCCCTTACCTCGCCGACAAAGCATGTTTACTTTTCTCAAAAATGCCCAGATCTTTTCAAAATTTGATTTAAAATCAGGTTTTTGGCAATTAGGCATTGAACCCTCTGAGCGTTACAAGACTGCCTTTTGCATTCCCAATGCCCATTTCCAATGGACGGTCCTACCCTTTGGTCTCAAAACTGCCCCATCCATTTTCCAAAAATCCATGATCAGAATCTTTCAGCCTCTCCTGTCTAATGCATTAATTTATATTGATGATATTTTACTTTTTTCAGGATCACATGATGACCATCACCGACTGCTCAACCAGTTCTATGATATTGTGCAAAGTCATGGAATCATGCTATCTGCCAAGAAAAGCACCATTGCCACAGATACCATCGAATTTCTTGGTATGATCATCAAAGATGGCCACTACCAGCCAGGAAAGCACATTGCCCAAGAGTTGCTCCACTTTCCAGATCAGCAACTTTCCAAAAAGCAGGTCCAGCAATTTCTTGGAATTATCAATTACATCAGAGACTTTATCCCACATGTGGACCACTACACTCGCCACCTCTCGGCTTTATTGAAGAAAAAGCCTCCTGAGTGGAATGATGACCACACAAATGCTGTCACTACTCTCAAGAAGATTGCGCAAAATCCGCCTCCTTTAAAGTTGATTGCAGATGGAAAGCGCATACTACAGACAGACGCAAGTGATGAATCATGGGGTGCCATTCTCCTTGAAGAACTCAATGGAAAAGAACACTTTATCGCCTACGCTAGTGGACATTTTTCTGACACACAGCAGCACTACCATAGCGTATTCAAAGAGATCTTAGCGGTAAAGCATGGCATCAAAAAGTTCGAGTACCATCTCATTGGCCACCACTTCCTCATCCGAATGGACAGCTCAGCCTTCCCCAATATTCTCAATTTCAAAGGCAAAACTGTTCCCGAAAAGATGTTACTTCGGTTAAAAGATTGGTTTTCCAAATATGATTTTTCAGTCAAGCATATAAAGGGATCTCAGAACCTTATCCCTGATTTGCTATCTAGACTCTCAAAACCAGAGACACCTCCCATTCTGTTTTCCACCACATACCATTTTCCTATCATTGCCATGGCTACATCCTTACCTCCTGAAGCTCTTACCAAAAAACCCTTTCCCTTGAATAAAACATTCTCCTCTGTTTTCGCCATCCAAGAGTTTGCACGAAAAGCTGTTTTTCGTTTCTTCATGAAAGCTTACCTTATGGCTGACTCATTTCCATTTTCTACTTTCCATCCTGAAAATCTGTTTCTTACAGGTTTAACCCTTGACCCATCCAGAGAAATCACTGAAGACGAGTTATGGTACCTCTGGTGCCTAACTACTCTCTATGCCACCAAGCTCGTGCTTCCCATAGCCCCCACTTTGTCTCATCTTCTTAATCCTGACAAAGCTACCTCTCTCATCTGGACATTACTTGAATGGTTTTCACCAATTCCATGGTGGAGACACAAGCTCCAACACTTGTCAGAGATCTACAACCTTGATCGTATGCCATTACCTGAAGCTCAAATGTGGACATCCGTGTTCATAATTCACAGGCCTTATTTCCAACACCCAGATACACAGTTCTTTTGGACACAGGATCAGGTATACGAATGGTTTACTGCACCACACCCATCCATCATTGAAACTGAGATTCAGCCTACCTTACATAACTACCTCCATCAGTTAAACCACCAAACTCCGCCACATAAGGATATCGTTCACACATCCTTAGGCCCACAACATGACCTCATCATGATCCCTACTCCATCAACCAGATCCAAGCCACCATCCACAGGAATCCTTATCAAAGAAGAAAGGCCAGACTACACTGACTTTCTCTTCCAGGACTCTCAGGACCCTTGGGAAGAATTTCTTCCTCTTAGCCAACACCTTCATCAGTTCCCTCAACCAACAATGGATGAACCTGGATCCTCCGACCCAGGACCATCAACCCGACCTTCCAAAAAATCACCTCGGTCTTCTAAAGTTGACAAAGCCACCCAGACTTCCCCCAGGTATACTTCACAGTGTACTCCACGAGCTGAACATTGCCCTAATCCACCATGCCGTGGTCCCTCCTGTCAACATCCTAAACGCCCGAAGCTTCCAAGCAACTTTTTCCGCAAACCGCACCATTCCGGAGATACAGATCCCGATGCAACGGAAAGCTCCTCCGAAGATGACTACATGAACCTCCACTCTCCATAAAAGTTATTTGTCTTCTTGTGATTTGTCTTCTTGTTATCATTATGTCTCGTTTTGTCTTGTTGTAATCATGGTTGCTTTTGCTTTTACTTTTGCTTTTGCTTTAAGCTTTTGTCAAAGTCATGCTTTATTAAAGCATCTTTGTCCCTTTGTAATAATTAAAGGTGTGTAATCATGTGTAATCATGTAACTTTACTTTTACTTTAAAGATAGGGGCCCTGTCCTATCTTTCTGAGATTCCTCCTCTATATAAGGAATTCTCATCTGCTTGTAACGAATAGAATGTAACATATAGAAGTTTGCCAAGAAATAAACTCGTGTGTTTTTCTCGCATCATGAACTTCTAAACTTCTCTCTCTCTGCAAATGAAGTCCTAAAGAAAAGAAAAGGAATAAGGGTTTTTAAATTTGTTCATTTTGACACTTAAGCAAGTATGCTCTGCACTTGCCTTTAGCAAGGATCCTGTGCATCAGAAAGCTTTCGCAGTTTTCTTATCTGGTTTGGTACCCTGTTTTGACTAACGAAAGTCTGTTTTGGGTTGTATAACCCGACAAGAAAATGAAAGTTTTCCTGATTCTCTATATTGGTATCAGAGCCTAAACCCTTTTCAAATTCCTCAAAGTGGTATAATTTAAGTCTTTATTCCTGTTTTGATCTTTAGTCTTCAGGCGCAGAGAGAACTCATCCCTCATGGCTTCTACCTCATCAACTCCTGTTACTCTTTCTTCTACGCTTTCCTTACCTAAATCTTGCACTTCCCATACTGCTAATAAAATAGAAAACCTTGTTGAATACTCCTATATTCCCGAATCCGCTCAAATCAGTGAATCCACCTACCCTCTTATAAGCCCTTATCACCTGTATAAACGACCCAACTCCTTTACCCGCAGCATCCGTACACTTATCTCTACAAAACGGCCTCACCCTAAAGAATATATCCAGTCTTCTCGTCTGGATCAGTGTGCTCTCAAAGCCACCTCTGCTGAGCAATATGTTACACTAGAAATTCCTTCAGAGCTCATTTCAAATTGGAAACGTGAAGGATACACCCATCTTCATCTAGGCGGCATCCGCCTCATCCTTACCCTACATGGGCGCAAAGGTTTACCTGTTACCGCTCGTGTTGCTCTCTTGGACACTCGGTTCAAACAGTTCCAAGATGCCGTTATCGGTACTGTCCTCACCACCCTCCATGCTGGCAGTGTCTTACTCACCTTTTATCCCAACTTCAACCTTTCTCTTCAAGATCCTAATCTACCTACAACCCTGAAAGTTCAAGTCCAGATCCAAGGTGCTGAACAAATCTCCACTGCTAAAATAGCCACCCTACACCATCAACTGGTCTATCGGCTTCAGAATCATGCCTTAGACCTACCCACTCCAGAACACCACTCTGACACTCTCATGGTGTTAGCTGAATCTGACCAAATTCCAACCATCATTCAGATCCCCAGGCAAATTCCTCGCCATGAACTCCTTAAGCTTATGCCTCTTGAATGGATCTCAAACTATGAGCAGTTCCATAACAATACAGCCCCAGTTCAGACATCTGAAAGTATGTTTGAAAGGCGACCAGATGGCACGGTCAGAATGACCTTTAAACCACCTCCCAGTGCTCCTCAAGAGCCTCCTCGGCTCTCTTTCACTTATTCCTCCATGATCACAGCTGTTCAGACAGCTCAAGAAGATTTGCCTATTACAGGGTTCAATTCCGACGGTTTCCCTGTTTATCCAGCCAAACAAAATGGACATTTCCTTTGGGATGTCCCTGGTTCCGGCCACTGTGACCCAGATTGTCCCTGCTGGGATGATTGGGAAGAGGATGATGATTATGTAACCAAAAAGAAAAAGAAACCTAAGAAAAAATCCCATGCCTCGTGTCACCACAGGAAAACTTTCATTTTCTTGTCGGGTTATACAACCCAAAACAGACTTTCGTTAGTCAAAACAGGGTACCAAACCAGATAAGAAAACTGCGAAAGCTTTCTGATGCACAGGATCCTTGCTAAAGGCAAGTGCAGAGCATACTTGCTTAAGTGTCAAAATGAACAAATTTAAAAACCCTTATTCCTTTTCTTTTCTTTAGGACTTCATTTGCAGAGAGAGAGAAGTTTAGAAGTTCATGATGCGAGAAAAACACACGAGTTTATTTCTTGGCAAACTTCTATATGTTACATTCTATTCGTTACAAGCAGATGAGAATTCCTTATATAGAGGAGGAATCTCAGAAAGATAGGACAGGGCCCCTATCTTTAAAGTAAAAGTAAAGTTACATGATTACACATGATTACACACCTTTAATTATTACAAAGGGACAAAGATGCTTTAATAAAGCATGACTTTGACAAAAGCTTAAAGCAAAAGCAAAAGTAAAAGCAAAAGCAACCATGATTACAACAAGACAAAACGAGACATAATGATAACAAGAAGACAAATCACAAGAAGACAAATAACTTTTATGGAGAGTGGAGGTTCATGTAGTCATCTTCGGAGGAGCTTTCCGTTGCATCGGGATCTGTATCTCCGGAATGGTGCGGTTTGCGGAAAAAGTTGCTTGGAAGCTTCGGGCGTTTAGGATGTTGACAGGAGGGACCACGGCATGGTGGATTAGGGCAATGTTCAGCTCGTGGAGTACACTGTGAAGTATACCTGGGGGAAGTCTGGGTGGCTTTGTCAACTTTAGAAGACCGAGGTGATTTTTTGGAAGGTCGGGTTGATGGTCCTGGGTCGGAGGATCCAGGTTCATCCATTGTTGGTTGAGGGAACTGATGAAGGTGTTGGCTAAGAGGAAGAAATTCTTCCCAAGGGTCCTGAGAGTCCTGGAAGAGAAAGTCAGTGTAGTCTGGCCTTTCTTCTTTGATAAGGATTCCTGTGGATGGTGGCTTGGATCTGGTTGATGGAGTAGGGATCATGATGAGGTCATGTTGTGGGCCTAAGGATGTGTGAACGATATCCTTATGTGGCGGAGTTTGGTGGTTTAACTGATGGAGGTAGTTATGTAAGGTAGGCTGAATCTCAGTTTCAATGATGGATGGGTGTGGTGCAGTAAACCATTCGTATACCTGATCCTGTGTCCAAAAGAACTGTGTATCTGGGTGTTGGAAATAAGGCCTGTGAATTATGAACACGGATGTCCACATTTGAGCTTCAGGTAATGGCATACGATCAAGGTTGTAGATCTCTGACAAGTGTTGGAGCTTGTGTCTCCACCATGGAATTGGTGAAAACCATTCAAGTAATGTCCAGATGAGAGAGGTAGCTTTGTCAGGATTAAGAAGATGAGACAAAGTGGGGGCTATGGGAAGCACGAGCTTGGTGGCATAGAGAGTAGTTAGGCACCAGAGGTACCATAACTCGTCTTCAGTGATTTCTCTGGATGGGTCAAGGGTTAAACCTGTAAGAAACAGATTTTCAGGATGGAAAGTAGAAAATGGAAATGAGTCAGCCATAAGGTAAGCTTTCATGAAGAAACGAAAAACAGCTTTTCGTGCAAACTCTTGGATGGCGAAAACAGAGGAGAATGTTTTATTCAAGGGAAAGGGTTTTTTGGTAAGAGCTTCAGGAGGTAAGGATGTAGCCATGGCAATGATAGGAAAATGGTATGTGGTGGAAAACAGAATGGGAGGTGTCTCTGGTTTTGAGAGTCTAGATAGCAAATCAGGGATAAGGTTCTGAGATCCCTTTATATGCTTGACTGAAAAATCATATTTGGAAAACCAATCTTTTAACCGAAGTAACATCTTTTCGGGAACAGTTTTGCCTTTGAAATTGAGAATATTGGGGAAGGCTGAGCTGTCCATTCGGATGAGGAAGTGGTGGCCAATGAGATGGTACTCGAACTTTTTGATGCCATGCTTTACCGCTAAGATCTCTTTGAATACGCTATGGTAGTGCTGCTGTGTGTCAGAAAAATGTCCACTAGCGTAGGCGATAAAGTGTTCTTTTCCATTGAGTTCTTCAAGGAGAATGGCACCCCATGATTCATCACTTGCGTCTGTCTGTAGTATGCGCTTTCCATCTGCAATCAACTTTAAAGGAGGCGGATTTTGCGCAATCTTCTTGAGAGTAGTGACAGCATTTGTGTGGTCATCATTCCACTCAGGAGGCTTTTTCTTCAATAAAGCCGAGAGGTGGCGAGTGTAGTGGTCCACATGTGGGATAAAGTCTCTGATGTAATTGATAATTCCAAGAAATTGCTGGACCTGCTTTTTGGAAAGTTGCTGATCTGGAAAGTGGAGCAACTCTTGGGCAATGTGCTTTCCTGGCTGGTAGTGGCCATCTTTGATGATCATACCAAGAAATTCGATGGTATCTGTGGCAATGGTGCTTTTCTTGGCAGATAGCATGATTCCATGACTTTGCACAATATCATAGAACTGGTTGAGCAGTCGGTGATGGTCATCATGTGATCCTGAAAAAAGTAAAATATCATCAATATAAATTAATGCATTAGACAGGAGAGGCTGAAAGATTCTGATCATGGATTTTTGGAAAATGGATGGGGCAGTTTTGAGACCAAAGGGTAGGACCGTCCATTGGAAATGGGCATTGGGAATGCAAAAGGCAGTCTTGTAACGCTCAGAGGGTTCAATGCCTAATTGCCAAAAACCTGATTTTAAATCAAATTTTGAAAAGATCTGGGCATTTTTGAGAAAAGTAAACATGCTTTGTCGGCGAGGTAAGGGAAATTTGTCATCTTGCAAAAACATGTTTAAGGGCTGGTAGTCAATGACTAAGCGTTTCTTTCCTCGAACAATTTCAGAATGCTTTTCAACATAAAAGGCTTGGCAAGCCCATTGAGAAGTTGTGGGCTCAATTAATCCTTGGGCTAACAATTGAGAACATTCTTGTTGGGCTAGGAGTAAGTCAGATGGACTCATTCCTGGATGAGTGGCTTTGGTGGGATTAATGTCTTCATTAAGTTTGAAGGGTAACTTAACAAAGAAAGACTGATTTTTCCACAAAGGATTTGGATGGGTGAACTCAGAATGAGACTCTGGACAGAAACTTAAAAGCTTGGTAGAAACATCCTGATATGATGGAGGGGTTTCAGACAGATTGTAAAGTTTCAAGACATCTGTGAATGGTTTGAACATAGACTTGACTCGAATTCCATGAGGAATGATTTGAAGGTGTTTGATCTGGTGAAGGATGTCAAATCCTAACAAAATATCTTTATTAGGAAGAGTTGAACCAATGACTTTGGTCCAAATGACACAATTAGGGAAAATCTGGATACCAATGGGCTTTTTGGTAACCAAAGAAGTGGTGAACAGGTTGCCATTAACAGCTTTGAAATATTCTTCGGATTGGGTCCAAGAATCTGGTGGGAGAATATGAGGGTTGATCATACTGCGCTGTGCACCAGTATCGATAAGACCAATTGCTGGAATGGGCCTTTGGAATTTTGAAGGCAGGATTTGGACTTTGATGGAGGGTATAGGAACCGTAGTGTCAAGGGACAAGAGCTGTTGGTGGAAAATGACTTGGGACTGATCACTGTCGGAATCATCAGAAGATTGTTGGAGTGCGAACACTGTTTCATCATTGGGTTCATCTTGTTCAGAGAAATAATATTCCAGTTCATCTTGTTGTGGAGAGTAGTCTGTAGTAGCCTGAAGATGTTCTACAAGACGAATGGACTTGGTTCTTTTGTTTGGACAATCTTTGGCAAAATGACCCTTTTTTCGGCAGATAAAACATCTGCTGGATTTTCTTCGTTTGGAGTCTTTGGAAGAAGAAGACCGCTTTCGGAAGAATCTGTAAGGTTTTCTAGATCTGCGGGGTCTAAATGAAAATTCTGGAGATTTGAACTTTCGAAAATGCCTTTTCTTTTTGGGACTGCAATCACAATCCTTCTTCTGTTTGCATTTGATTTGCAAATAAGGCTTTTTGCAGGCACTTCTGAATGGTTCTTTGTCTTTCAACAAGTCTTTGAAGAACTGTTTCTGTTCACAGAGCTTGTCAAGACAAGTTTTGGCGAGTTGGAAAATTTTGCCAAGAGATATATTGTCAATGACAAGATTGGAGGCGGTGAGCTGCCTCTGGATGTCTGGTTGGAGTTCTTCTGGAAGGGAGGCCAGGAAGACATGCTTTAGGGTAGGCTCGTTGAATCCATTAAGCTTATAGAATAACAGGGACATGCGCTTGTAATGGAAATCAAGATCCTTAGCATCAAGGGAGCAACATTTCATGCTAAGATAGTCTCGGCGTGCAGCTTCAAAGGCTGCAGCTGGGTCTCCTAAAAACTGATCATGAAGAATGGCAAGAGCACTGGAGACTTCTGGTAATTGAACAAACTGCAATTGTCTGTATTGACCAAGAGAGTCAAACCAATCTCTTAGAGCACCCGTAAAACGAGTAGCAAATTCTCTAAGGACTGATTCAGTAGTGGCTCCTGATCTGAGCATTTGGAGATCAATCCAGGCAGACATTTCATTAAGACGATCACGCCATTTATAGGATGGAATATCATCAAAGGTAAACCAGGGACCATTTGATGACTTTTGACTGGATGAAGTAGTTTGGGCCGGAGGAGGCTGGTTGGTGGCAGAAGATTCAGGCATCTCTTCTTCAACATCAGAAGGAATATCAACATATGGTTCAGTCCGAGAGGTTTGTGGGTCTGGTTGAGCCATCAGGATTCTGGTGATATCAGCATAAGATTTTTCAGAGTCACTAGTGGATGCTGAAGATTCTGTTTCAGTCTCAGTATGGCTATCTGAAACGGCTAGATTTGAATCAGAAGTTTGGTCATCAGTGGAAGATGGGTGGTCAATGGTATGGGCACTGAATTGGTGCATAGGTTCTTTATCCTTGGATTTAGTAGAAGGTTGGGATTTGGATGGTTCAGGAGGTGATGGTGATGCTGGTGTATAGCCTGGTGATTGTTGGTCAGGGATAATAGTGGAGGAAGGATTGATTGTGACGGGTCGTGGTTGAGGTTTAGGCTTTGGTTTAGGTTTAGGTGGTGGTGGTAATGGGTGATCTCGGAAAAGGGTATGAGTCATACCAAACAGCTTAGAAGGCTCATACTGTCGGATAGGAGAAAGCATTGAAGCAAATGGATGGTAAGTTGGACCAATCGAAGGGATAGGAGGCGAGGAAGTAAAAAGGGAAGGTTTTTGTTTGTCAGATTCAATTTGAGCAAGCTCAGCTTTTAATCGTCTGATCTCCCTTTCTTTTTGATCAAATTCTGGGCCATGGTAACGTTGGGCAAGCATAGTTCGCAACTCAGAATCAAGTTGAACAATTCTGGACTGGAGGTTTTGGTGGATCTGCTGCAGTTGTGCAGAGATGGAGTCAACCTTCGTTTCAAGGTGTTCAGTTCGTAAACTGATTTTTTCAACTTTGGAATTTATGTTCAACAAAGTATCATTCTGGGCTCTGGCATTTTGGGTTTGCCAGTTGAGGACTGATTCAAAAGGTTTAGGTGGTTCAAGGTGACCTGATGAAGTGATGGGTGATGGAACAAAAGGTTTAGACACAACATTGCGTTGTGAATCAGTGTGGGTGTCTAAAGGAGGAAAAGAGGAAGAATAATCTGAGGAAGCAGATGAAAACATCATACAACTCAGAGGTGGAGATGGATCTGGAACAGGTGAGGAGATTGTAGAGGTGCAACGTTTTGCAAGCCATTGGAGTTCCTTTTTATAGAGAGGTAAAGGAGCTGATGGAGGAGGAGGGTCTTGTGGTGGTTTAGGAGGACTGTGGTGACACGAGGCATGGGATTTTTTCTTAGGTTTCTTTTTCTTTTTGGTTACATAATCATCATCCTCTTCCCAATCATCCCAGCAGGGACAATCTGGGTCACAGTGGCCGGAACCAGGGACATCCCAAAGGAAATGTCCATTTTGTTTGGCTGGATAAACAGGGAAACCGTCGGAATTGAACCCTGTAATAGGCAAATCTTCTTGAGCTGTCTGAACAGCTGTGATCATGGAGGAATAAGTGAAAGAGAGCCGAGGAGGCTCTTGAGGAGCACTGGGAGGTGGTTTAAAGGTCATTCTGACCGTGCCATCTGGTCGCCTTTCAAACATACTTTCAGATGTCTGAACTGGGGCTGTATTGTTATGGAACTGCTCATAGTTTGAGATCCATTCAAGAGGCATAAGCTTAAGGAGTTCATGGCGAGGAATTTGCCTGGGGATCTGAATGATGGTTGGAATTTGGTCAGATTCAGCTAACACCATGAGAGTGTCAGAGTGGTGTTCTGGAGTGGGTAGGTCTAAGGCATGATTCTGAAGCCGATAGACCAGTTGATGGTGTAGGGTGGCTATTTTAGCAGTGGAAATTTGTTCAGCACCTTGGATCTGGACTTGAACTTTCAGGGTTGTAGGTAGATTAGGATCTTGAAGAGAAAGGTTGAAGTTGGGATAAAAGGTGAGTAAGACACTGCCAGCATGGAGGGTGGTGAGGACAGTACCGATAACGGCATCTTGGAACTGTTTGAACCGAGTGTCCAAGAGAGCAACACGAGCGGTAACAGGTAAACCTTTGCGCCCATGTAGGGTAAGGATGAGGCGGATGCCGCCTAGATGAAGATGGGTGTATCCTTCACGTTTCCAATTTGAAATGAGCTCTGAAGGAATTTCTAGTGTAACATATTGCTCAGCAGAGGTGGCTTTGAGAGCACACTGATCCAGACGAGAAGACTGGATATATTCTTTAGGGTGAGGCCGTTTTGTAGAGATAAGTGTACGGATGCTGCGGGTAAAGGAGTTGGGTCGTTTATAAATTTGTTCATTTTGACACTTAAGCAAGTATGCTCTGCACTTGCCTTTAGCAAGGATCCTGTGCATCAGAAAGCTTTCGCAGTTTTCTTATCTGGTTTGGTACCCTGTTTTGACTAACGAAAGTCTGTTTTGGGTTGTATAACCCGACAAGAAAATGAAAGTTTTCCTGATTCTCTATATTGGTATCAGAGCCTAAACCCTTTTCAAATTCCTCAAAGTGGTATAATTTAAGTCTTTATTCCTGTTTTGATCTTTAGTCTTCAGGCGCAGAGAGAACTCATCCCTCATGGCTTCTACCTCATCAACTCCTGTTACTCTTTCTTCTACGCTTTCCTTACCTAAATCTTGCACTTCCCATACTGCTAATAAAATAGAAAACCTTGTTGAATACTCCTATATTCCCGAATCCGCTCAAATCAGTGAATCCACCTACCCTCTTATAAGCCCTTATCACCTGTATAAACGACCCAACTCCTTTACCCGCAGCATCCGTACACTTATCTCTACAAAACGGCCTCACCCTAAAGAATATATCCAGTCTTCTCGTCTGGATCAGTGTGCTCTCAAAGCCACCTCTGCTGAGCAATATGTTACACTAGAAATTCCTTCAGAGCTCATTTCAAATTGGAAACGTGAAGGATACACCCATCTTCATCTAGGCGGCATCCGCCTCATCCTTACCCTACATGGGCGCAAAGGTTTACCTGTTACCGCTCGTGTTGCTCTCTTGGACACTCGGTTCAAACAGTTCCAAGATGCCGTTATCGGTACTGTCCTCACCACCCTCCATGCTGGCAGTGTCTTACTCACCTTTTATCCCAACTTCAACCTTTCTCTTCAAGATCCTAATCTACCTACAACCCTGAAAGTTCAAGTCCAGATCCAAGGTGCTGAACAAATCTCCACTGCTAAAATAGCCACCCTACACCATCAACTGGTCTATCGGCTTCAGAATCATGCCTTAGACCTACCCACTCCAGAACACCACTCTGACACTCTCATGGTGTTAGCTGAATCTGACCAAATTCCAACCATCATTCAGATCCCCAGGCAAATTCCTCGCCATGAACTCCTTAAGCTTATGCCTCTTGAATGGATCTCAAACTATGAGCAGTTCCATAACAATACAGCCCCAGTTCAGACATCTGAAAGTATGTTTGAAAGGCGACCAGATGGCACGGTCAGAATGACCTTTAAACCACCTCCCAGTGCTCCTCAAGAGCCTCCTCGGCTCTCTTTCACTTATTCCTCCATGATCACAGCTGTTCAGACAGCTCAAGAAGATTTGCCTATTACAGGGTTCAATTCCGACGGTTTCCCTGTTTATCCAGCCAAACAAAATGGACATTTCCTTTGGGATGTCCCTGGTTCCGGCCACTGTGACCCAGATTGTCCCTGCTGGGATGATTGGGAAGAGGATGATGATTATGTAACCAAAAAGAAAAAGAAACCTAAGAAAAAATCCCATGCCTCGTGTCACCACAGTCCTCCTAAACCACCACAAGACCCTCCTCCTCCATCAGCTCCTTTACCTCTCTATAAAAAGGAACTCCAATGGCTTGCAAAACGTTGCACCTCTACAATCTCCTCACCTGTTCCAGATCCATCTCCACCTCTGAGTTGTATGATGTTTTCATCTGCTTCCTCAGATTATTCTTCCTCTTTTCCTCCTTTAGACACCCACACTGATTCACAACGCAATGTTGTGTCTAAACCTTTTGTTCCATCACCCATCACTTCATCAGGTCACCTTGAACCACCTAAACCTTTTGAATCAGTCCTCAACTGGCAAACCCAAAATGCCAGAGCCCAGAATGATACTTTGTTGAACATAAATTCCAAAGTTGAAAAAATCAGTTTACGAACTGAACACCTTGAAACGAAGGTTGACTCCATCTCTGCACAACTGCAGCAGATCCACCAAAACCTCCAGTCCAGAATTGTTCAACTTGATTCTGAGTTGCGAACTATGCTTGCCCAACGTTACCATGGCCCAGAATTTGATCAAAAAGAAAGGGAGATCAGACGATTAAAAGCTGAGCTTGCTCAAATTGAATCTGACAAACAAAAACCTTCCCTTTTTACTTCCTCGCCTCCTATCCCTTCGATTGGTCCAACTTACCATCCATTTGCTTCAATGCTTTCTCCTATCCGACAGTATGAGCCTTCTAAGCTGTTTGGTATGACTCATACCCTTTTCCGAGATCACCCATTACCACCACCACCTAAACCTAAACCAAAGCCTAAACCTCAACCACGACCCGTCACAATCAATCCTTCCTCCACTATTATCCCTGACCAACAATCACCAGGCTATACACCAGCATCACCATCACCTCCTGAACCATCCAAATCCCAACCTTCTACTAAATCCAAGGATAAAGAACCTATGCACCAATTCAGTGCCCATACCATTGACCACCCATCTTCCACTGATGACCAAACTTCTGATTCAAATCTAGCCGTTTCAGATAGCCATACTGAGACTGAAACAGAATCTTCAGCATCCACTAGTGACTCTGAAAAATCTTATGCTGATATCACCAGAATCCTGATGGCTCAACCAGACCCACAAACCTCTCGGACTGAACCATATGTTGATATTCCTTCTGATGTTGAAGAAGAGATGCCTGAATCTTCTGCCACCAACCAGCCTCCTCCGGCCCAAACTACTTCATCCAGTCAAAAGTCATCAAATGGTCCCTGGTTTACCTTTGATGATATTCCATCCTATAAATGGCGTGATCGTCTTAATGAAATGTCTGCCTGGATTGATCTCCAAATGCTCAGATCAGGAGCCACTACTGAATCAGTCCTTAGAGAATTTGCTACTCGTTTTACGGGTGCTCTAAGAGATTGGTTTGACTCTCTTGGTCAATACAGACAATTGCAGTTTGTTCAATTACCAGAAGTCTCCAGTGCTCTTGCCATTCTTCATGATCAGTTTTTAGGAGACCCAGCTGCAGCCTTTGAAGCTGCACGCCGAGACTATCTTAGCATGAAATGTTGCTCCCTTGATGCTAAGGATCTTGATTTCCATTACAAGCGCATGTCCCTGTTATTCTATAAGCTTAATGGATTCAACGAGCCTACCCTAAAGCATGTCTTCCTGGCCTCCCTTCCAGAAGAACTCCAACCAGACATCCAGAGGCAGCTCACCGCCTCCAATCTTGTCATTGACAATATATCTCTTGGCAAAATTTTCCAACTCGCCAAAACTTGTCTTGACAAGCTCTGTGAACAGAAACAGTTCTTCAAAGACTTGTTGAAAGACAAAGAACCATTCAGAAGTGCCTGCAAAAAGCCTTATTTGCAAATCAAATGCAAACAGAAGAAGGATTGTGATTGCAGTCCCAAAAAGAAAAGGCATTTTCGAAAGTTCAAATCTCCAGAATTTTCATTTAGACCCCGCAGATCTAGAAAACCTTACAGATTCTTCCGAAAGCGGTCTTCTTCTTCCAAAGACTCCAAACGAAGAAAATCCAGCAGATGTTTTATCTGCCGAAAAAAGGGTCATTTTGCCAAAGATTGTCCAAACAAAAGAACCAAGTCCATTCGTCTTGTAGAACATCTTCAGGCTACTACAGACTACTCTCCACAACAAGATGAACTGGAATATTATTTCTCTGAACAAGATGAACCCAATGATGAAACAGTGTTCGCACTCCAACAATCTTCTGATGATTCCGACAGTGATCAGTCCCAAGTCATTTTCCACCAACAGCTCTTGTCCCTTGACACTACGGTTCCTATACCCTCCATCAAAGTCCAAATCCTGCCTTCAAAATTCCAAAGGCCCATTCCAGCAATTGGTCTTATCGATACTGGTGCACAGCGCAGTATGATCAACCCTCATATTCTCCCACCAGATTCTTGGACCCAATCCGAAGAATATTTCAAAGCTGTTAATGGCAACCTGTTCACCACTTCTTTGGTTACCAAAAAGCCCATTGGTATCCAGATTTTCCCTAATTGTGTCATTTGGACCAAAGTCATTGGTTCAACTCTTCCTAATAAAGATATTTTGTTAGGATTTGACATCCTTCACCAGATCAAACACCTTCAAATCATTCCTCATGGAATTCGAGTCAAGTCTATGTTCAAACCATTCACAGATGTCTTGAAACTTTACAATCTGTCTGAAACCCCTCCATCATATCAGGATGTTTCTACCAAGCTTTTAAGTTTCTGTCCAGAGTCTCATTCTGAGTTCACCCATCCAAATCCTTTGTGGAAAAATCAGTCTTTCTTTGTTAAGTTACCCTTCAAACTTAATGAAGACATTAATCCCACCAAAGCCACTCATCCAGGAATGAGTCCATCTGACTTACTCCTAGCCCAACAAGAATGTTCTCAATTGTTAGCCCAAGGATTAATTGAGCCCACAACTTCTCAATGGGCTTGCCAAGCCTTTTATGTTGAAAAGCATTCTGAAATTGTTCGAGGAAAGAAACGCTTAGTCATTGACTACCAGCCCTTAAACATGTTTTTGCAAGATGACAAATTTCCCTTACCTCGCCGACAAAGCATGTTTACTTTTCTCAAAAATGCCCAGATCTTTTCAAAATTTGATTTAAAATCAGGTTTTTGGCAATTAGGCATTGAACCCTCTGAGCGTTACAAGACTGCCTTTTGCATTCCAATGCCCATTTCCAATGGACGGTCCTACCCTTTGGTCTCAAAACTGCCCCATCCATTTTCCAAAAATCCATGATCAGAATCTTTCAGCCTCTCCTGTCTAATGCATTAATTTATATTGATGATATTTTACTTTTTTCAGGATCACATGATGACCATCACCGACTGCTCAACCAGTTCTATGATATTGTGCAAAGTCATGGAATCATGCTATCTGCCAAGAAAAGCACCATTGCCACAGATACCATCGAATTTCTTGGTATGATCATCAAAGATGGCCACTACCAGCCAGGAAAGCACATTGCCCAAGAGTTGCTCCACTTTCCAGATCAGCAACTTTCCAAAAAGCAGGTCCAGCAATTTCTTGGAATTATCAATTACATCAGAGACTTTATCCCACATGTGGACCACTACACTCGCCACCTCTCGGCTTTATTGAAGAAAAAGCCTCCTGAGTGGAATGATGACCACACAAATGCTGTCACTACTCTCAAGAAGATTGCGCAAAATCCGCCTCCTTTAAAGTTGATTGCAGATGGAAAGCGCATACTACAGACAGACGCAAGTGATGAATCATGGGGTGCCATTCTCCTTGAAGAACTCAATGGAAAAGAACACTTTATCGCCTACGCTAGTGGACATTTTTCTGACACACAGCAGCACTACCATAGCGTATTCAAAGAGATCTTAGCGGTAAAGCATGGCATCAAAAAGTTCGAGTACCATCTCATTGGCCACCACTTCCTCATCCGAATGGACAGCTCAGCCTTCCCCAATATTCTCAATTTCAAAGGCAAAACTGTTCCCGAAAAGATGTTACTTCGGTTAAAAGATTGGTTTTCCAAATATGATTTTTCAGTCAAGCATATAAAGGGATCTCAGAACCTTATCCCTGATTTGCTATCTAGACTCTCAAAACCAGAGACACCTCCCATTCTGTTTTCCACCACATACCATTTTCCTATCATTGCCATGGCTACATCCTTACCTCCTGAAGCTCTTACCAAAAACCCTTTCCCTTGAATAAAACATTCTCCTCTGTTTTCGCCATCCAAGAGTTTGCACGAAAAGCTGTTTTTCGTTTCTTCATGAAAGCTTACCTTATGGCTGACTCATTTCCATTTTCTACTTTCCATCCTGAAAATCTGTTTCTTACAGGTTTAACCCTTGACCCATCCAGAGAAATCACTGAAGACGAGTTATGGTACCTCTGGTGCCTAACTACTCTCTATGCCACCAAGCTCGT
Source organism: Citrus trifoliata (assembly GCA_018350135.1). Taxonomy (NCBI): domain Eukaryota; kingdom Viridiplantae; phylum Streptophyta; class Magnoliopsida; order Sapindales; family Rutaceae; genus Citrus; species Citrus trifoliata. The sequence goes on from VKKW01000650.1 coordinate 24,796, forward strand.
GCTTCCCATAGCCCCCACTTTGTCTCATCTTCTTAATCCTGACAAAGCTACCTCTCTCATCTGGACATTACTTGAATGGTTTTCACCAATTCCATGGTGGAGACACAAGCTCCAACACTTGTCAGAGATCTACAACCTTGATCGTATGCCATTACCTGAAGCTCAAATGTGGACATCCGTGTTCATAATTCACAGGCCTTATTTCCAACACCCAGATACACAGTTCTTTTGGACACAGGATCAGGTATACGAATGGTTTACTGCACCACACCCATCCATCATTGAAACTGAGATTCAGCCTACCTTACATAACTACCTCCATCAGTTAAACCACCAAACTCCGCCACATAAGGATATCGTTCACACATCCTTAGGCCCACAACATGACCTCATCATGATCCCTACTCCATCAACCAGATCCAAGCCACCATCCACAGGAATCCTTATCAAAGAAGAAAGGCCAGACTACACTGACTTTCTCTTCCAGGACTCTCAGGACCCTTGGGAAGAATTTCTTCCTCTTAGCCAACACCTTCATCAGTTCCCTCAACCAACAATGGATGAACCTGGATCCTCCGACCCAGGACCATCAACCCGACCTTCCAAAAAATCACCTCGGTCTTCTAAAGTTGACAAAGCCACCCAGACTTCCCCCAGGTATACTTCACAGTGTACTCCACGAGCTGAACATTGCCCTAATCCACCATGCCGTGGTCCCTCCTGTCAACATCCTAAACGCCCGAAGCTTCCAAGCAACTTTTTCCGCAAACCGCACCATTCCGGAGATACAGATCCCGATGCAACGGAAAGCTCCTCCGAAGATGACTACATGAACCTCCACTCTCCATAAAAGTTATTTGTCTTCTTGTGATTTGTCTTCTTGTTATCATTATGTCTCGTTTTGTCTTGTTGTAATCATGGTTGCTTTTGCTTTTACTTTTGCTTTTGCTTTAAGCTTTTGTCAAAGTCATGCTTTATTAAAGCATCTTTGTCCCTTTGTAATAATTAAAGGTGTGTAATCATGTGTAATCATGTAACTTTACTTTTACTTTAAAGATAGGGGCCCTGTCCTATCTTTCTGAGATTCCTCCTCTATATAAGGAATTCTCATCTGCTTGTAACGAATAGAATGTAACATATAGAAGTTTGCCAAGAAATAAACTCGTGTGTTTTTCTCGCATCATGAACTTCTAAACTTCTCTCTCTCTGCAAATGAAGTCCTAAAGAAAAGAAAAGGAATAAGGGTTTTTAAATTTGTTCATTTTGACACTTAAGCAAGTATGCTCTGCACTTGCCTTTAGCAAGGATCCTGTGCATCAGAAAGCTTTCGCAGTTTTCTTATCTGGTTTGGTACCCTGTTTTGACTAACGAAAGTCTGTTTTGGGTTGTATAACCCGACAAGAAATGAAAGTTTTCCTGTGGTGACACGAGGCATGGATTTTTTCTTAGGTTTCTTTTTCTTTTTGGTTACATATCATCATCCTCTTCCCAATCATCCAGCAGGGACAATCTGGGTCACAGTGGCCGGAACCAGGGACATCCCAAAGGAAATGTCCATTTTGTTTGGCTGGATAAACAGGGAAACCGTCGGAATTGAACCCTGTAATAGGCAAATCTTCTTGAGCTGTCTGAAACAGCTGTGATCATGGAGGAATAAGTGAAAGAGAGCCGAGGAGGCTCTTGAGGAGCACTGGGAGGTGGTTTAAAGGTCATTCTGACCGTGCCATCTGGTCGCCTTTCAAACATACTTTCAGATGTCTGAACTGGGGCTGTATTGTTATGGAACTGCTCATAGTTTGAGATCCATTCAAGAGGCATAAGCTTAAGGAGTTCATGGCGAGGAATTGCCTGGGGATCTGAATGATGGTTGGAATTTGGTCAGATTCAGCTAACAACACCATGAGAGTGTCAGAGTGGTGTTCTGGAGTGGGTAGGTCTAAGGCATGATTCTGAAGCCGATAGACCAGTTGATGGTGTAGGGTGGCTATTTTAGCAGTGGAGATTTGTTCAGCACCTTGGATCTGGACTTGAACTTTCAGGAATATAGGAGTATTCAACAAGGTTTTCTATTTTATTAGCAGTATGGGAAGTGCAAGATTTAGGTAAGGAAAGCGTAGAAGAAAGAGTAACAGGAGTTGATGAGGTAGAAGCCATGAGGGATGAGTTCTCTCTGCGCCTGAAGACTAAAGATCAAAACAGGAATAAAGACTTAAATTATACCACTTTGAGGAATTTGAAAAGGGTTTAGGCTCTGATACCAATATAGAGAATCAGGAAACTTTCATTTTCTTGTCGGGTTATACAACCCAAAACAGACTTTCGTTAGTCAAAACAGGGTACCAAACCAGATAAGAAAACTGCGAAGCTTTCTGATGCACAGGATCCTTGCTAAAGGCAAGTGCAGAGCATACTTGCTTAAGTGTCAAAATGAACAAATTTAAAACCCTTATTCCTTTTCTTTTCTTTAGGACTTCATTTGCAGAGAGAGAGAAGTTTAGAAGTTCATGATGCGAGGAAAAACACACGAGTTTATTTCTTGGCAAACTTCTATATGTTACATTCTATTCGTTACAAGCAGATGAGAATTCCTTATATAGAGAGGAATCTCAGAAAGATAGGACAGGGCCCCTATCTTTAAAGTAAAAGTAAAGTTACATGATTACACATGATTACACACCTTTAATTATTACAAAGGGACAAAGATGCTTTAATAAAGCATGACTTTGACAAAAGCTTAAAGCAAAAGCAAAAGTAAAAGCAAAAGCAACCATGATTACAACAAGACAAAACGAGACATAATGATAACAAGAAGACAAATCACAAGAAGACAAATAACTTTTATGGAGAGTGGAGGTTCATGTAGTCATCTTCGGAGGAGCTTTCCGTTGCATCGGGATCTGTATCTCCGGAATGGTGCGGTTTGCGGAAAAAGTTGCTTGGAAGCTTCGGGCGTTTAGGATGTTGACAGGAGGGACCACGGCATGGTGGATTAGGGCAATGTTCAGCTCGTGGAGTACACTGTGAAGTATACCTGGGGGAAGTCTGGGTGGCTTTGTCAACTTTAGAAGACCGAGGTGATTTTTTGGAAGGTCGGGTTGATGGTCCTGGGTCGGAGGATCCAGGTTCATCCATTGTTGGTTGAGGGAACTAATGAAGGTGTTGGCTAAGAGGAAGAAATTCTTCCAAGGGTCCTGAGAGTCCTGGAAGAGAAAGTCAGTGTAGTCTGGCCTTTCTTCTTTGATAAGGATTCCTGTGGATGGTGGCTTGGATCTGGTTGATGGAGTAGGGATCATGATGAGGTCATGTTGTGGGCCTAAGGATGTGTGAACGATATCCTTATGTGGCGGAGTTTGGTGGTTTAACTGATGGAGGTAGTTATGTAAGGTAGGCTGAATCTCAGTTTCAATGATGGATGGGTGTGGTGCAGTAAACCATTCGTATACCTGATCCTGTGTCCAAAAGAACTGTGTATCTGGGTGTTGGAAATAATGCCTGTGAATTATGAACACGGATGTCCACATTTGAGCTTCAGGTAATGGCATACGATCAAGGTTGTAGATCTCTGACAAGTGTTGGAGCTTGTGTCTCCACCATGGAATTGGTGAAAACCATTCAAGTAATGTCCAGATGAGAGAGGTAGCTTTGTCAGGATTAAGAAGATGAGACAAAGTGGGGGCTATGGGAAGCACGAGCTTGGTGGCATAGAGAGTAGTTAGGCACCAGAGGTACCATAACTCGTCTTCAGTGATTTCTCTGGATGGGTCAAGGGTTAAACCTGTAAGAAACAGATTTTCAGGATGGAAAGTAGAAAATGGAAATGAGTCAGCCATAAGGTAAGCTTTCATGAAGAAACGAAAACAGCTTTTCGTGCAAACTCTTGGATGGCGAAAACAGAGGAGAATGTTTTTATTCAAGGGAAAGGGTTTTTTTTGGTAAGAGCTTCAGGAGGTAAGGATGTAGCCATGGCAATGATAGGAAAATGGTATGTGGTGGAAAACAGAATGGGAGGTGTCTCTGGTTTGAGAGTCTAGATAGCAAATCAGGGATAAGGTTCTGAGATCCTTTATATGCTTGACTGAAAATCATATTTGGAAAACCAATCTTGTAACCGAGTAACATCTTTTCGGGAACAGTTTTGCCTTTGAAATTGAGAATATTGGGGAAGGCTGAGCTGTCCATTCGGATGAGGAAGTGGTGGCCAATGAGATGGTACTCGAACTT
>VKKW01000651.1:0-28833 GCA_018350135.1 Citrus trifoliata
ACCAAGTTGCCAAAAACCAGCTTTTAAATCAAACTTAGAGAAGATACGAGCCCCTTGAAGATGGACAAACAGGGTTTGGATTTTTGGAAGGGGAAAGAATGTTCTCAGTTACTTCAACAAGGTCTTATTGAGTCTACTGATTCCGATTGGGCTTGTCAAGCCTTTTATGTTGAAAAACGATCTGAGTTAGTTCGTGGAAAAAAGAGACTAGTGATTGATTACCAGCCACTCAATTCCTTTCTTAAAGATGATAAGTTTCCCCTTCCAAAAATCCAAACCCTGTTTGTCCATCTTCAAGGGGCTCGTATCTTCTCTAAGTTTGATTTAAAAGCTGGTTTTTGGCAACTTGGTATTTCACTAGTTGACCGTCCCAAAACTGCATTTTGCATCCCTGATGCTCATTACCAATGGACTGTTATGCCTTTTGGTCTTAAAGTCGCTCCCTCCTTATTTCAAAAAGCCATGACAAAAATCTTTGGTCCTATTCTTCATCATGCATTAGTATACATTGACGACATTTTATTATTTTCCTCTGACCATGAGAGCCATCAAAAGCTCCTTTTGGATTTCGCATTAGGAATGATACGCTCACCTCAAATATTTCTAAACTGAGTATGCTCTGCACTTGCCTCTAGTTTGAGGATCCTGTGCATCAGAAAGGTCCTGTTTATCCTCCAAAACCGAGTTTTCTAAAATTGAAAGTATTTTCTCACAACGTTCACCCTCTTTAAAGGTTTTTGGGTGGTATCGTGAAAAATAGTTTTCAAAAATGGACTTCGGATTTGGCAATCCGGAAATACCCACTGGTATCAGAGCCATACTTCATGCTGAGGTGGTATCATTAGTAATTTGAAAAATCTTATTTGATCTCCTAGAAGAGGATTCATACACTATGGAAACACCTTCATCTTCAAGCTCAACTCCTTCCTCTACCTCGTCTCATATTTCCCTTTCTTCTACGCTTTCTCTTCCTAACTCATGCAACAAACACATAGCCTCCAAAATCGAGAATCTTGTCGAATATTCCTATATTCCAGAATCTGCTCAGATCAATGAGTCCCAGTTTCCCATCATGAGTCCTTACAATCTTTACAAACAAAAAACTTCCTTCACTAGAAGTATCCGAACCCTCATCTCCACAAAGAGACCACTCCCAAAGAATACATCCAGTCTTCAAGACTTGATCAGTGTGCTCTACAAGCCTCACAGAGTGAACAATATGTCACTTTGGAAATACCCTCGGATCTCGTCGCAAACTGGAAACGAGAAGGGTACACACACCTCCATCTTGGTGGTGTACGATTAATCCTCACTCTTCATGGTCGAAAAGGCTTACCCGTTACAGCTAGAATTGCTCTCCTCGACACCAGATTCAAGGAGTACCAACATGCTGTTATTGGAACAGTCCTTACAACTCTTCATGCTGGCAGTGCCTTATTAACCTTTTACCCAAATTTCAACCTCTCTCTTGAGGATCCCAACCTTCCAACAACCCTTAAGGTCCAGATCCAGCTCCAAGGAGCAGAACAAACACCCACATCAAAGATTGCAACCCTCCATCATCAAATAGTGTATCGATTACAAAATCATGCACTAGATCTTCCCACACCATACACAAATTCTGATGCCTTGATGATATTAGCGGACACAGACACAATTCCAACCATCATTCAAATCCCCAAACAAATCCAGCTTAACAATGTCCCTCAACCTGCCACAAATATTCACCACACCTCCATTGGACCATCACATATCCTTCAAATAATTCCAAAATCACAAGGTTGTACTCCAGGTTCAAGCTCAAGTCCTCAGGGAATTCTTGTTATGGAACAACGTCCTGACTACACAAATGTCTTATTCCAAGATGCTCAGGACCCATGGGAAGATTTTCAGTCCCTTCTCCCTACTGACAGTCCTCGTCATTCTGTCGCTACCCCAGCCTCTCCCGCTGCATCTACCTCGCAGCGCATGTCTGAAGCTGACGAAGCAAAGTATCAACAAGCGGAAGCTTATCTCGACAAGCGACAAAGGCGTCGGCACAAGCGACGATATGAAAAGGACACAGGAGATGTGGAGCCATCGCGCTATCCATCCACTCCATGATCGCTCTCGATGCAAGCATGTGACTCCCGTTTGTCTTTAGTCAAAGTCCTTGTCAGTATCCTTGTCGGTGTGCTTTTCTTTAATTAAAGTCTTTGTTGGTATGCTTTCTTTTATTAAGGTCCTTGTCGGTATGCTTTACTTTTATCAAAGTCCTTGTCGGTATGCTTTACTTTTATCAAAGTCCTTGTCGGTGTGCTTTATTTTGATAAAAGTCCTTGTAAGTATGCTTTATCTTTTGTAAAAGTCTCGCTTGGCGGGCTTGGCTTTCTAAAAAGGTGTGCATTAGAATATGATCACTTGGGAGGGTATGTTCTCAAGGATCCTCTATATAAAGCACCCTTGATCTCAGTTGGAAGGGGGCCAATTCGGAAATAAAAAGCTTAAGTTTTCGATATCATGTTTCCCTAAACCTCTCTCTCTCTTCTAGGAATCAAAGAAATTATTCGCATTAGGAATGATACGCTCACCTCAAATATTTCTAAACTGAGTATGCTCTGCACTTGCCTCTAGTTTGAGGATCATGTGCATCAGAAAGGTCCTGTTTATCCTCCAAAACCGAGTTTTCTAAAATTGAAAGTATTTTCTCACAACGTTCACCCTCTTTAAAGGTTTTTGGGTGGTATCGTGAAAAATAGTTTTCAAAAATGGACTTCGGATTTGGCAATCCGGAATTACCCACTGGTATCAGAGCCATACTTGAAACCACCTTGATTACCAAAAAACCCACTGGTATCAGAGCCATACTTCATGCTGAGGTGGTATCATTAGTAATTTGAATAATCTTATTTGATCTCCTAGAAGAGGATTCATACACCATGGAAACACCTTCATCTTCAAGCTCAACTCCTTCCTCTACCTCGTCTCATATTTCCCTTTCTTCTACGCTTTCTCTTCCTAACTCATGCAACAAACACATAGCCTCCAAAATCGAGAATCTTGTCGAATATTCCTATATTCCAGAATCTGCTCAGATCAATGAGTCCCAGTTTCCCATCATGAGTCCTTACAATCTTTACAAACAAAAAACTTCCTTCACTAGAAGTATCCAAACCCTCATCTCCACAAAGAGACAAATTTCTCAAAAATGACAAATTTCCCTTACCTCGCCGACAAAGCATGTTTACTTTTCTCAAAAATGCCCAGATCTTTTCAAAATTTGATTTAAAATCAAGTTTTTGGCAATTAGACATTGAACCCTCTGAGGGATATAAGACAGCCTTTTCCATTCCTAATGCCCATTTTCAATGGACGGTCCTACCCTTTGGTCTCAAAACTGCCCCATCCATTTTCCAAAAATCCATGATCAAAATCTTTCAACCTCTCCTGTCTAATGCACTGATTTACATTGATGATATTTTACTTTTTTCAGGATCACATGATGACCATCACCGACTGCTCAACCAGTTCTATGATATTGTCCAAAGTCATGGAATCATGCTATCTGCCAAGAAAAGCATCATTGCCACAGATACCATCGAATTTCTTGGTATGATCATAAAAGATGGCCATTACCAGCCAGGAAAGCACATTGCCCAAGAGTTGCTTCACTTTCCAGATCAGCAACTTTCCAAAAAGTAAGTCCAGCAATTTCTTGGAATTATCAATTACATCAGAGACTTTATCCCACATGTGGACCACTACACTCGCCACCTCTCGGCTTTGTTGAAGAAAAAGCCTCCTGCGTGGAATGATGACCACACAAATGCTGTCACTACTCTCAAGAAGATTGCGCAAAATCCGCCTCCTTTAAAGTTGATTGCAGATGGAAAGCGCATACTACAGATAGACGCAAGTGATGAATCATGGGGTGCCATTCTCCTTGAAGAACTCAATGGAAAAGAACACTTTATCGCCTACGCTAGTGGACATTTTTCTGACACACAGCAACACTACCATAGTGTGTTCAAAGAAATCTTAGCGGTAAAGCATGGCATCAAAAAGTTCGAGTACCATCTCATTGGCCACCACTTCCTCATCCGAATGGACAGCTCATCCTTCCCCAATATTCTCAATTTCAAAGGCAAAACTGTTCCAGAAAAGATGTTACTCCGATTAAAAGATTGGTTTTCCAAATATGATTTTTCAGTAAAGCATATAAAGGGACCCCAGAACCTTATCCCTGATATGCTATCTAGACTCTCAAAACCAGAGACACCTCCCACTCTGTTTTCAACCACATACCATTTTCCAATCATTGACATGGTTACATCCTTACCTCCAGAAGCTCTTACCAAAAAACCCTTTCCCTTGAATAAAACATTTTCCTCTGTTTTTGCCATCCAAGAGTTTGCAAGAAAAGCTGTTTTCCACTTTTTCATGAAAGCTTAACTTATGGCTGACTCATTTCCATTTTCTACTTTCCATCCTGAAAATATGTTTCTTACAGGTTTAACCCTTGACCCATCCAGAGAAATCACTGAAGACGAGTTATGGTACCTCTGGTGCCTAACTACTCTCTATGCAACCAAGCTCATCCTACCCATCGCCCCCACTTTGTCTCATCTTCTTAATCCAGACAAAGCTACCTCTCTCATCTGGACATTACTTGAGTGGTTTTCCCCAATTCCATGGTGGAGACAAAAGCTCCAACACCTGTCAGAAATCTACAACCTTGATCGTATGCCATTCTCTGAAGCTCAAATGTGGACATCCGTGTTCATTATTCACAGGCCTTATTTCCAACACCCAGATACACAGTTCTTTTGGACACAGGATCAGGTATACGAATGGTTCACTGCACCACATCCCGCCATCATTGAAAATGAGATCCAGCCTACCTTACATAACTACCTCCACCAGTTAAACCACCAAACTCCGCCACATAAGGATATCGTTCACACCTCCTTAGGCCCACAACATGACCTCATCATGATCCCTACTCCATCAGCCAGATCCAAGCCACCATCCACTGGAATCCTTATCAAAGAAGAAAGGCCAGACTACACTGACTTTCTCTTCCAAGATTCTCAAGACCCTTGGGAAGAATTTCTTCCTCTCAGCCAACACCTTCATCAGTTCCCCCAACCAACAATGGATGAACCTGGACCCTCTGAATCAGGACCATCAACCCGACCTTCCAACAAATCAACTCAGCCTTCTAAAGTTGACAAAGCCACCCAGACTTCCCCTAAGTATACTTCACAGTGTACTCCACGAGCCTATCATTGCCCTAATCCACCATCCCGTGGTCCCTCCTGCCAACATCCTAAACATCCAAAGCTTCCAAACAACTTTTTCCGCAAACCGCACCACTCCGGTGATACAGATCCCGATGCAACGGAAAGCTCCTCCGAAGATGACTACATGAACCTCCACTCTCCCTAAAAAGTTATTTGTCTTGTTGTGATTTGTCTTGTTGTCATTATGTCTTATTTGTCTTGTTGTAATCATGGTTGCTTTTGCTTTTACTTTTGCTTTTACTTTTACTTTAAAGATAGGGGTCCTGTCCTATCTTCCTGAGATTCCTCCTCTATATAAGGAGCTCTCTCCTCCCTTGTAATATAGAAGTTTGCCAGAAATAAACTCGTGTGTTTTCTCTCACCATGAACTTCTAAACTCCTCTCTCTCTCTGCAAATGAAGTCCTAAAGGAAAGAAAAGGAATAAGGATTTTAAATTTGTTCATTTTGAAACTTAAGCAAGTATGCTCTGCACTTGCCTTTAGCAAGGATCCTGTGCATCAGAAAGCTTTCACAGATTTCTTATCTGGTTTGGTACCCTGTTTTGACTAATGAAAGTCTGTTTTGGGTTGTATAACCTCAAGAAAAATGTAAAAGTTTTCTAATTCTCTCCATTTTGGTATCAGAGCCATACACTCTTTCTGATTTTCTCAAAGTGGTATAATTTACGTCTTTATTCCTGTTTTGATCTTTCGTCTTCAGGCGCAGAGAGAACTCATCCCTCATGGCTTCTACTTCATCCACTCCAGTTACTCTTTCTTCTACTCTTTCTTTGCCTAAATCTTGCACTTCCCATACTGCTGATAAAATTGAAAACCTTGTTGAATACTCCTATATTCCCGAATCAGCTCAAATAAGTGAATCCACCTACCTTCTTATTAGCCCTTATCATTTGTACAAACGTCCCAACTCCTTTACCCGTAGCATCCGTACCCTTATCTCTACTAAACGGCCTCACCCTAAAGAATATATCCAGTCTTCTCGTCTGAATCAGTGTGCTCTCAAAGCCACCTCTGCTGAGCAATATGTCACTCTGGAAATTCCTTCAAAGCTCATTTCAAATTGGAATCGTGAAGGATACACTCATCTTCATCTAGGCGGAATACGGCTAATCCTTACCCTTCATGGGCGCAAAGGTTTGCCAGTTACAGCTCGTATTGCTCTCCTGGACACTCGATTTAAACAGTACCAAGATGCTGTTATCGGTACTGTACTCACAACCTTACATGTTGGCAGTGTCTTACTCACCTTTTATCCAAACTTCAATCTTTCCCTTCAAGACACTAATCTACCCACAACTCTAAAAGTTCAAGTCCAGATCCAAGGTGCTGAACAAATCTCCACTGCTAAAATAGCCACCCTACACCATCAACTGGTCTATCGGCTTCAGAATCATGCCTTAGATCTACCCACTCCAGAACACCACTCTGACACTCTCATGGTGTTAGCTGAATCTGACCAAATCCCAACCATCATTTAGATCCCCAGGCAAATTCCTCGCCAAGAACTTCTTAAGCTTATGCCTCTTGAATGGATCTCAAACTATGAGCAGTTTCATAACAATACAGCCCCAGTTTAGACATCTGAAAGTATGTTTGAACGGCGACCAGATGGCACGATCAGAATGACCTTTAAACCACCTCCCAGTGCTCCTCAAGAGCCTCCTCGGCTCTCTTTCACTTATTCATCCATGATCACAACTATTCAGACAGCTCAAGAAGATTTGCCTATTACATGGTTCAATTCTGACGGTTTCCCTGTTTATCCAGCCAAACAAAATGGACATTTCCTTTGGGATGTCCTTGGTTCCGGCCACTGTGACCCAGATTGTCCCTGCTGGGATGATTGGGAAGAGGATGACGATTATGTAACCAAAAGGAAAAAGAAACCTAAGAAAAAATCTCATGCCTCGTATCACCACAGTAGTCCTAGACCACCACAAGATCCTCCTCCTCCATCAGCTGCTTTACCCCTCTATAAAAAGGAACTCCAATGGATTGCAAAGCGTTGCACCTCTACAATTTCCTTACCTGTTCCGGATCCATCTCCACCTTTGAGTTGTATGATGTTTTCATCTGCTTCCTCAGATTATTCTTCCTCTTTTCCTCCTTTAGACACCCACACAGATTCCCAACGAAATGTTGTGTCCAAACCTTTTATTCCATCACCCATAACCTCAGCCGGTCATCTTGAACCACCCAAACCTTTTGAATCAGTCCTCAACTGGCAAACTCAAAATGCCAGAGCCCAGAATGATACTTTGTTGAACATAAATTCCAAAGTTGAAAAGATCAGTTTACGAACTGAACACCTTGAAACGAAGGTTGACTCCATCTCTGCACAACTGCAGCAGATCCACCAGAACCTCCAGTCCAGAATTGTTCAACTTGATTCTGAGTTGCGAACTATGCTTGCCCAACGTTACCATGGCCCAGAATTTGATCAAAAAGAAAGGGAGATCAGACGTTTAAAAGCTGAGCTTGTTCAAATTGAATCTGACAAACAAAAACCTTCCCTTTTTACCTCCTCGCCTCTTATCCCTTCGATTGGTCCAACTTACCATCCATTTGCTTCGATGCTTTCTCCTATCCGATAGTATAAGCCTTCTAAGCTGTTTGGTATGACTCATACCCTTTTTCGAGACAACCCATTACCACCACCACCTAAATCTAAACCAAAGCCTAAACCTCAACCACGACCCGTCACAATCAATCCTTCCTCCACTATTATCCCTGACCAACAATCACCGGGCTATACACCAGCATCAACATCACCACCTGACCCTTCCAAATCCCAACCTCCTACTACATCCAAGGATAAAGAACCTATGCACCAATTCAGTGCCCATACCATTGACCACCTATCTCCCACTAATGACCAAACTTCTGATTCAAATCTAGCCATTTCAGATAGCCATACTGAGACTGACACAGAATCTTCGGCATCCACCAGTGACTCTGAAAAATCTTATGCTGATATCACCAGAATCCTGATGGCTCAACCTGACCCACAAACCTCTCGAACTGAACCATATGTTGATATTCCTTCTGATGTTGAAGAAGAGATGCCTGAATCTTCTGCCACCAACCAGCCTCCTCCGGCCCAAACTACTTCATCTAGTCAAAAATCATCAAATGGTCCCTGGTTTACCTTTGATGATATCCCATCCTATAAATGGCGTGATCGTCTTAATGAAATGTCTGCCTGGATTGATCTCCAAATGCTCAGATCAGGAGCCACTACTGAATCAGTCCTTTGAGAATTTGCTACTCGTTTTACATTTTTCTTGAGGTTATACAACCCAAAACAGACTTTCATTAGTCAAAACAGGGTACCAAACCAGATAAGAAATCTGCGAAAGCTTTCTGATGCACAGGATCCTTGCTAAAGGCAAGTGCAGAGCATACTTGCTTAAGTTTCAAAATGAACAAATTTAAAATCCTTATTCCTTTTCTTTTCTTTAGGACTTCATTTGCAGAGAGAGAGAGGAGTTTAGAAGTTCATGGTGAGAGAAAACACACGAGTTTATTTCTGGCAAACTTCTATATTACAAGGGAGGAGAGAGCTCCTTATATAGAGGAGGAATCTCAGGAAGATAGGACAGGACCCCTATCTTTAAAGTAAAAGTAAAAGTTGCATGATTACACACCTTTAATTATTACAAAGGGACAAAGATGCTTTAATAAAGCATGACTTTGACAAAAGCTTAAAGCAAAAGCAAAAGTAAAAGCAAAAGCAACCATGATTACAACAAGACAAACAAGACATAATGACAACAACACAAATCACAACAAGACAAATAACTTTTTAGGGAGAGTGGAGGTTCATGTAGTCATCTTCGGAGGAGCTTTCCGTTGCATCGGGATCTGTATCACCGAAGTGGTACGGTTTGCGGAAAAAGTTGTTTGGAAGCTTCGGATGTTTAGGATGTTGGCAGGAGGGACCACGACATGGTGGATTAGGGCAATGATAGGCTCGTGGAGTACACTGTGAAGTATACTTAGGGGAAGTCTGGGTGGCTTTGTCAACTTTAGAAGGCTGAGTTGATTTGTTGGAAGGTCGGGTTGATGGTCCTGGTTCAGAGGGTCCAGGTTCATCCATTGTTGGTTGGGGGAACTGATGAAGGTGTTGGCTGAGAGGAAGAAATTCTTCCCAAGGGTCTTGAGAATCTTGGAAGAGAAAGTCAGTGTAGTCTGGCCTTTCTTCTTTGATAAGGATTCCAGTGGATGGTGGCTTGGATCTGGCTGATGGAGTAGGGATCATGATGAGGTCATGTTGTGGGCCCAAGGAGGTGTGAACGATATCCTTATGTGGCGGAGTTTGGTGGTTTAACTGGTGGAGGTAGTTATGTAAGGTAGGCTGGATCTCATTTTCAATGATGGCGGGATGTGGTGCAGTGAACCATTCGTATACCTGATCCTGTGTCCAAAAGAACTGTGTATCTGGGTGTTGGAAATAAGGCCTGTGAATAATGAACACGGATGTCCACATTTGAGCTTCAGAGAATGGCATACGATCAAGGTTGTAGATTTCTGACAGGTGTTGGAGCTTTTGTCTCCACCATGGAATTGGGGAAAACCACTCAAGTAATGTCCAGATGAGAGAGGTAGCTTTGTCTGGATTAAGAAGATGAGACAAAGTGGGGGCGATGGGTAGGATGAGCTTGGTTGCATAGAGAGTAGTTAGGCACCAGAGGTACCATAACTCGTCTTCAGTGATTTCTCTGGATGGGTTAAGGGTTAAACCTGTAAGAAACAGATTTTCAGGATGGAAAGTAGAAAATGGAAATGAGTCAGCCATAAGGTAAGCTTTCATGAAAAAGAGGAAAACTTTCATTTTCTTCTCGGGTTATACAACCCAAAACAGACTTTCGTTAGTCAAAACAGGGTACCAAACCAGATAAGAAAACTGCGAAAGCTTTCTGATGCACAGGATCCTTGCTAAAGGCAAGTGCAGAGCATACTTGCTTAAGTGTCAAAATGAACAAATTTAAAACCCTTATTCCTTTTCTTTTCTTTAGGACTTCATTTGCAGAGAGAGAGAGAAGTTTAGAAGTTCATGGTAAGAGAAAAAACACACGGGTTTATTTCTGGCAAACTTCTATATGTTACAAGCAGAGGAGAGTTCCTTATATAGAGAAGGAATCTCAGGAAGATAGGACAGGATCCCTATCTTTAAAGTAAAAGTAAAGTTACATGATTACACACCTTTAATTATACAAAGGGACAAAGATGATTAAAGTAAAAGCAAAAGTAAAAGCAAAAGCAACCATGATTACAACAAGACAAAACGAGACATAATGATGACAACAAAACAAATCACAACAAGACAAATAACTTTTATGGAGAGTGGAGGTTCATGTAGTCATCTTCGGAGGAGCTTTCCGTTGCATCGGGATCTGTATCACCGGAGTGGTGCGGCTTGCGGAAAAAGTTGTTTGGAAGCTTCGGGCGTTTAGGATGTTGACAGGAGGGACCACGGCATGGTGGATTAGGGTAATGAGCGGCTCGTGGAGTACACTGTGAAGCATACCTAGGGGAAGTCTGGGTGGCTTTGTCAACTTTAGAAGGCCGAGGTGATTTTTTGGAAGGTCGGGTTGATGGTCCTGGGTCGGAGGGTTCAGGTTCATCCATGGTTGGTTGGGGGAATTGATGAAGGTGTTGGCTAAGAGGAAGAAATTCTTCCCAAGGGTCCTGAGAGTCTTGGAAGAGAAAGTCAGTGTAGTCTGGCCTTTCTTCTTTGATAAGGATTCCTGTGGATGGTGGCTTGGATCTGGCTGATGGAGTAGGGATCATGATGAGGTCATGTTGTGGGCCTAAGGATGTGTGAACAATATCCTTATGTGGCGGAGTTTGGTGGTTTAACTGATGGAGGTAGTTATGTAAGGTAGGCTGGATCTCATTTTCAATGATGGAAGGGTGTGGTGCAGTGAACCATTCGTATACCTGATCCTGTGTCCAAAAGAACTGTGTATCTGGGTGTTGGAAATAAGGCCTGTGAATTATGAACACGGATGTCCACATTTGAGCTTCAGGTAATGGCATACGATCAAGGTTGTAGATTTCTGATAGGTGTTGGAGCTTCTGTCTCCACCATGGAATTGGTGAAAACCACTCAAGTAATGTCCAGATGAGAGAGGTAGCTTTGTCTGGATTAAGAAGATGAGACAAAGTGGGGGCGATGGGTAGGATGAGCTTGGTTGCATAGAGAGTAGTTAGGCACCAGAGGTACCATAACTCGTCTTCAGTGATTTCTCTGGATGGGTCAAGGGTTAAACCTGTAAGAAACAGATTTTCAGGATGGAAAGTAGAAAATGGAAATGAGTCTGCCATAAGGTAAGCTTTCATGAAGAAACGGAAAACAGCTTTTCGTGCAAACTCTTGGATGGCAAAAACAGAGGAGAATGTTTTATTCAAGGGAAAAGGTTTTTTGGTAAGAGCTTCGGGAGGTAAGGAGGTAGCCATGGCAATGATTGGAAAATGGTAAGTGGTGGAAAACATAATGGGAGGTGTCTCTGGTTTTGAAAGTCGAGAGAGCATATCAGGGATAAGGTTCTGGGATCCCTTTATATGCTTTACTGAAAAATCATATTTGGAAAACCAATCTTTTAACCGAAGTAACATCTTTTCTGGAACAGTTTTGCCTTTGAAATTGAGAATGTTGGGGAAGGCTGAGCTGTCCATTCGGATGAGGAAGTGGTGGCCAATAAGATGGTACTCGAACTTTTTGATGCCATACTTTACCGCTAAGATCTCTTTGAACACGCTATGGTAGTGCTGCTGTGTGTCAGAAAAATGTCCACTAGCGTAGGCGATAAAGTGGTCTTTTCCATTGAGTTCTTCAAGGAGAATGGCACCCCATGATTCATCACTTGCGTCTGTCTGTAGTATGCGCTTTCCATCTGCAATCAACTTTAAAGGAGGCGGATTTTGCGCAATCTTCTTGAGAGTAGTGACAGCATTTGTGTGGTCATCATTCCACTCAGGAGGCTTTTTCTTCAATAAAGCCGAGAGGTGACGAGTGTAGTGGTCCACATGTGGGATAAAGTCTCTGATGTAATTGATAATTCCAAGAAATTGCTGGACCTGCTTTTTGGAAAGTTGCTGATCTGGAAAGTGAAGCAACTCTTGGGCAATGTGCTTTCCTGGCTGGTAATGGCCATCTTTTATAATCATACCAAGAAATTCGATGGTATCTGTGGCAATGATGCTTTTCTTGGCAGATAACATGATTCCATGACTTTGGACAATATCATAGAACTGGTTGAGCAGTCGGTGATGGTCATCATGTGATCCTGAAAAAAGTAAAATATCATCAATGTAAATCAATGCATTAGACAGGAGAGGCTGAAAGATTTTGATCATGGATTTTTGGAAAATGGATGGGGCAGTTTTGAGACCAAAGGGTAGGACCGTCCATTGGAAATGGGCATTAGGAATGCAAAAGGTTGTCTTATATCGCTCAGAGGGTTCAATGCCTAATTGCCAAAAACCTGATTTTAAATCAAATTTTGAAAAGATCTGGGCATTTTTGAGAAAAGTAAACATGCTTTGTCGGCGAGGTAAGGGAAATTTGTCATCTTGCAAAAACATGTTTAAGGGCTGGTAGTCAATGACTAAGCGTTTCTTTCCTCGAACAATTTCAGAATGCTTTTCAACATAAAAGGCTTGGCAAGCCCATTGAGAGGTTGTGGGCTCAATTAACCCTTGGCTAACAATTGAGAACATTCCTGTTGGGCTAGGAGTAAGTCAGATGGACTCATTCCTGGATGAGTGGCTTTGGTGGGATTAATGTCTTCATTAAGTTTGAAGGGTAACTTAACAAAGAAAGACTGATTTTTCCATAGAGGGTTTGGATGGGTGAACTCAGAATGAGACTCCAGACAGAAACTTAAAAGCTTGGTAGAAACATCCTGATATGATGGAGGGGTTTCAGACAGATTGTAGAGTTTCAGGAGATCTGTGAATGGTTTGAACATGGACTTGACTCGAATTCCATGAGGAATGATTTGAAGATGTTTGATCTGGTGAAGGATGTCAAATCCTAACAAAATATCTTTATTAGGAAGAGTTGAACCAATGACTTTGGTCCAAATGACACAATTAGGGAAAATCTGGATTCCAATGGGTTTTTTGGTAATCAAAGAAGTGGTGAACAGGTTGCCATTAACAGCTTTGAAATGTTCTTCAGACTGGGTCCAGGAGTCTGGTGGGAGAATATCAGGGTTTATCATGCTTCGTTGGGCTCCAGTATCAATAAGACCAATTGCTGGAATGGGCCTTTGGAATTTTGAAGGTAAGATTTGGACCTTGATAGAAGGTATAGGAACTGTAGTATCAAGGGACAAGAGCTGTTGATGGAAAATGACTTGGGACTGATCACTGTCGGAATCATCAGAAGACTGTTGGAGTGCGAACACTGTTTCATCATTGGGTTCATCTTGTTCAGAGAAGTAGAATTCCAGTTCATCCTGTTGAGGAGAGTAATCCGTAGTAGCCTGAAGATGTTCGACAAGACGAATGGACTTGGCTCTTTTGTTGGGGCAGTCTTTGGCAAAATGACCTTTTTTCCTGCAGATAAAACATCTGCTGGATTTTCTTCGTTTGAAGTCTTTGGAAGAAGACGACCGCTTTCTGAAGAATCTGTAAGGTTTTCTGGACCTGCGGGGTCTGGATGAAAATTCTGGAGATTTGAACTTTCGAAAATGCCTTTTCTTTTTGGGACTGCAATCACAATCCTTCTTCTGTTTGCATTTGATTTGCAGATAAGGCTTTTTGCAGGCACTTCTGAATGGTTCTTTATCTTTCAACAAATCCTTGAAAAATTGTTTCTGTTCACAAAGCTTATCAAGACAAGTTTTGGCGAGTTGGAAAATTTTGCCAAGAGAGATATTGTCAATGACAAGATTGGAGGCGGTGAGCTGCCGCTGGATGTCTGGTTGGAGTTCTTCTGGAAGGGAAGCCAGGAAGACATGCTTTAGGGTAGGCTCGTTGAATCCATTAAGCTTATAGAATAACAGGGACATGCGCTTGTAATGGAAATCAAGATCCTTGGCATCAAGGGAGCAACATTTCATGCTGAGATAGTCTCGGCGGGCAGCTTCAAAGGCTGCAGCTGGGTCTCCTAAAAACTGATCATGAAGAATGGCAAGAGCACTAGAGACTTCTGGTAATTGGACAAACTGCAATTGTCGGTATGGACCAAGAGAGTCAATCCAATCTCTTAGAGCACCCGTAAAACGAGTAGCAAATTCTCTAAGGACTGATTCAGTAGTGGCTCCTGATCTGAGCATTTGGAGATCAATCCAGGCAGACATTTCATTAAGACGATCACGCCATTTATAGGATGGAATATCATCAAAGGTAAACCAGGGACCATTTGATGATTTTTGACTGGATGAAGTAGTTTGGGCCGGAGGAGGCTGGTTGGTAGCAGAAGATTCAGGCATCTCTTCTTCAACATCAGAAGGGATATCAACATATGGTTCAGTCCGAGAGGTTTGTGGGTCAGGTTGAGCCATCAGGATTCTGGTGATATCAGCGTAAGATTTTTCAGAGTCACTGGTGGATGCCGAAGATTCTGTTTCAGTCTCAGTATGGCTATCTGAAACGGCTAGATTTGAATCAGAAGTTTGGTCATCAGTTGAAGATGGGTGGTCAATGGTTTGGGCACTGAATTGGTGCATAGGTTCTTTATCCTTGGATTTAGTAGAAGGTTGGGATGTGGATGGTTCAGGAGGTAATGGTGATGCTGGTGTATAGCCTGGTGATTGTTGGTCAGGGATAATAGTGGAGGAAGGATTGATTGTGACAGGTCGTGGTTGAGGTTTAGGCTTTGGTTTAGGTTTAGGTGGTGGTGGTAATGGGTTGTCTCGAAAAAGGGTATGAGTCATACCAAACAGCTTAGAAGGCTCATACTGTCGGATAGGAGAAAGCATCGAAGCAAATGGATGGTAAGTTGGACCAATCGAAGGGATAGGAGGTGAGGAGGTAAAAAGGGAAGGTTTTTGTTTGTCAGATTCAATTTGAGCAAGCTCAGCTTTTAAACGTCTGATCTCCCTTTCTTTTGATCAAAGTCTGGGCCATGGTAACGTTGGGCAAGCATAGTTCGCAACTCAGAATCAAGTTGAACAATTCTGGACTGGAGGTTTTGGTGGATCTGCTGCAGTTGTGCAGAGATGGAGTCAACCTTCGTTTCAAGGTGTTCAGTTCGTAAACTGATTTTTTCAACTTTGGAATTTATGTTCAACAAAGTATCATTCTGGGCTCTGGCATTTTGGGTTTGCCAGTTGAGGACTGACTCAAAAGGTTTGGGTGGTTCAAGATGACCTGATGAAGTGATGGGTGATGGAACAAAAGGTTTAGACACAACATTTCGTTGTGAATCAGTGTGGGTGTCTAATGGAGGAAAAGAGGAAGAATAATCTGAGGAAGCAGATGAAAACATCATACAACTCAGAGGTGGAGAGGGAGCTGGAACAGGTAAAGAATTTTTTAGAGTGCAACGCTTTGCAAGCCATTGGAGTTCCTTTTTATAGAGAGGTAAAGGAGCTGATGGAGGAGGAGGATCTTGTGGTGGTTTAGGAGTATTGTGGTGACACGAGGCATGAGATTTTTTCTTAGGTTTCTTTTTCCTCTTGGGTACATAATCATCATCCTCTTCCCAATCATCCCAGCAGGGACAATCTGGGTCACAGTGGCCGGAACCAGGGACATCCCAAAGGAAATGTCCATTTTGCTTGGCTGGATAAACAGGGAAACCGTCAGAATTGAACCCTGTAATAGGCAAATCTTCTTGAGCTGTCTGTACAGCTGTGATCATGGATGAATAAGTGAAAGAGAGCCGAGGAGGCTCTTGAGGAGCACTGGGAGGCGGTTTAAAAGTCATTCTGACCGTGCCATCTGGTGAGAGAGGTAGCTTTGTCTGGATTAAGAAGATGAGACAAAGTGGGGGCGATGGGTAGGATGAGCTTGGTTGCATAGAGAGTAGTTAGGCACCAGAGGTACCATAACTCGTCTTCAGTGATTTCTCTGGATGGGTCAAGGGTTAAACCTGTAAGAAACAGATTTTCAGGATGGAAAGTAGAAAATGGAAATGAGTCTGCCATAAGGTAAGCTTTCATGAAGAAACGGAAAACAGCTTTTCGTGCAAACTCTTGGATGGCAAAAACAGAGGAGAATGTTTTATTCAAGGGAAAAGGTTTTTTGGTAAGAGCTTCGGGAGGTAAGGAGGTAGCCATGGCAATGATTGGAAAATGGTAAGTGGTGGAAAACAGAATGGGAGGTGTCTCTGGTTTTGAAAGTCGAGAGAGCATATCAGGGATAAGGTTCTGGGATCCCTTTATATGCTTTACTGAAAAATCATATTTGGAAAACCAATCTTTTAACCGAAGTAACATCTTTTCTGGAACAGTTTTGCCTTTGAAATTGAGAATGTTGGGGAAGGCTGAGCTGTCCATTCGGATGAGGAAGTGGTGGCCAATAAGATGGTACTCGAACTTTTTGATGCCATACTTTACCGCTAAGATCTCTTTGAACACGCTATGGTAGTGCTGCTGTGTGTCAGAAAAATGTCCACTAGCGTAGGCGATAAAGTGTTCTTTTCCATTGAGTTCTTCAAGGAGAATGGCACCCCATGATTCATCACTTGCGTCTGTCTGTAGTATGCGCTTCCCATCTGCAATCAACTTTAATGGAGGCGGATTTTGCTCAATCTTCTTGAGAGTAGTGACAGCATTTGTGTGGTCATCATTCCACTCAGGAGGCTTTTTCTTCAATAAAGCCGAGAGGTGACGAGTGTAGTGGTCCACATGTGGGATAAAGTCTCTGATGTAATTGATAATTCCAAGAAATTGCTGGACCTGCTTTTTGGAAAGTTGCTGATCTGGAAAGTGAAGCAACTCCTGGGCAATGTGCTGTCCTGGCTGGTAATGGCCATCTTTTATGATCATACCAAGAAATTCGATGGTATCTGTGGCAATGGTACTTTTTTTGGCAGATAGCATGATTCCATGACTTTGGACAATATCATAGAACTGGTTGAGCAGTCGGTGATGGTCATCATGTGATCCTGAAAAAAGTAAAATATCATCAATGTAAATCAATGCATTAGACAGGAGAGGCTGAAAGATTTTGATCATGGATTTTTGGAAAATGGATGGGGCAGTTTTGAGACCAAAGGGTAGGACCGTCCATTGGAAATGGGCATTAGGAATGCAAAAGGTTGTCTTATATCGCTCAGAGGGTTCAATGCCTAATTGCCAAAAACCTGATTTTAAATCAAATTTTGAAAAGATCTGGGCATTTTTGAGAAAAGTAAACATGCTTTGTCGGCGAGGTAAGGGAAATTTGTCATCTTGCAAAAACATGTTTAAGGGCTGGTAGTCAATGACTAAGCGTTTCTTTCCTCGAACAATTTCAGAATGCTTTTCAACATAAAAGGCTTGGCAAGCCCATTGAGAGGTTGTGGGCTCAATTAACCCTTGGGCTAACAATTGAGAACATTCCTGTTGGGCTAGGAGTAAGTCAGATGGACTCATTCCTGGATGAGTGGCTTTGGTGGGATTAATGTCTTCATTAAGTTTGAAGGGTAACTTAACAAAGAAAGACTGATTTTTCCATAGAGGGTTTGGATGGGTGAACTCAGAATGAGACTCCGGACAGAAACTTAAAAGCTTGGTAGAAACATCCTGATATGATGGAGGGGTTTCAGACAGATTGTAGAGTTTCAGGAGATCTGTGAATGGTTTGAACATGGACTTGACTCGAATTCCATGAGGAATGATTTGAAGATGTTTGATCTGGTGAAGGATGTCAAATCCTAACAAAATATCTTTATTAGGAAGAGTTGAACCAATGACTTTGGTCCAAATGACACAATTAGGGAAAATCTGGATTCCAATGGGTTTTTTGGTAATCAAAGAAGTGGTGAACAGGTTGCCATTAACAGCTTTGAAATGTTCTTCAGACTGGGTCCAGGAGTCTGGTGGGAGAATATCAGGGTTTATCATGCTTCGTTGGGCTCCAGTATCAATAAGACCAATTGCTGGAATGGGCCTTTGGAATTTTGAAGGTAAGATTTGGACCTTGATAGAAGGTATAGGAACTGTAGTATCAAGGGACAAGAGCTGTTGATGGAAAATGACTTGGGACTGATCACTGTCGGAATCATCAGAAGACTGTTGGAGTGCGAACACTGTTTCATCATTGGGTTCATCTTGTTCAGAGAAGTAGAATTCCAGTTCATCCTGTTGAGGAGAGTAATCCGTAGTAGCCTGAAGATGTTCGACAAGACGAATGGACTTGGCTCTTTTGTTGGGGCAGTCTTTGGCAAAATGACCTTTTTTCCTGCAGATAAAACATCTGCTGGATTTTCTTCGTTTGAAGTCTTTGGAAGAAGACGACCGCTTTCTGAAGAATCTGTAAGGTTTTCTGGACCTGCGGGGTCTGGATGAAAATTCTGGAGATTTGAACTTTCGAAAATGCCTTTTCTTTTTGGGACTGCAATCACAATCCTTCTTCTGTTTGCATTTGATTTGCAGATAAGGCTTTTTGCAGGCACTTCTGAATGGTTCTTTATCTTTCAACAAATCCTTGAAAAATTGTTTCTGTTCACAAAGCTTATCAAGACAAGTTTTGGCGAGTTGGAAAATTTTGCCAAGAGAGATATTGTCAATGACAAGATTGGAGGCGGTGAGCTGCCGCTGGATGTCTGGTTGGAGTTCTTCTGGAAGGGAAGCCAGGAAGACATGCTTTAGGGTAGGCTCGTTGAATCCATTAAGCTTATAGAATAACAGGGACATGCGCTTGTAATGGAAATCAAGATCCTTGGCATCAAGGGAGCAACATTTCATGCTGAGATAGTCTCGGCGGGCAGCTTCAAAGGCTGCAGCTGGGTCTCCTAAAAACTGATCATGAAGAATGGCAAGAGCACTAGAGACTTCTGGTAATTGGACAAACTGCAATTGTCGGTATGGACCAAGAGAGTCAATCCAATCTCTTAGAGCACCCGTAAAATGAGTAGCAAATTCTCTAAGGACTGATTCAGTAGTGGCTCCTGATCTGAGCATTTGGAGATCAATCCAGGCAGACATTTCATTAAGACGATCACGCCATTTATAGGATGGAATATCATCAAAGGTAAACCAGGGACCATTTGATGATTTTTGACTGGATGAAGTAGTTTGGGCCGGAGGAGGCTGGTTGGTAGCAGAAGATTCAGGCATCTCTTCTTCAACATCAGAAGGGATATCAACATATGGTTCAGTCCGAGAGGTTTGTGGGTCAGGTTGAGCCATCAGGATTCTGGTGATATCAGCGTAAGATTTTTCAGAGTCACTGGTGGATGCCGAAGATTCTGTTTCAGTCTCAGTATGGCTATCTGAAACGGCTAGATTTGAATCAGAAGTTTGGTCATCAGTTGAAGATGGGTGGTCAATGGTTTGGGCACTGAATTGGTGCATAGGTTCTTTATCCTTGGATTTAGTAGAAGGTTGGGATGTGGATGGTTCAGGAGGTAATGGTGATGCTGGTGTATAGCCTGGTGATTGTTGGTCAGGGATAATAGTGGAGGAAGGATTGATTGTGACAGGTCGTGGTTGAGGTTTAGGCTTTGGTTTAGGTTTAGGTGGTGGTGGTAATGGGTTGTCTCGAAAAAGGGTATGAGTCATACCAAACAGCTTAGAAGGCTCATACTGTCGGATAGGAGAAAGCATCGAAGCAAATGGATGGTAAGTTGGACCAATCGAAGGGATAGGAGGTGAGGAGGTAAAAAGGGAAGGTTTTTGTTTGTCAGATTCAATTTGAGCAAGCTCAGCTTTTAAACGTCTGATCTCCCTTTCTTTTTGATCAAAGTCTGGGCCATGGTAACGTTGGGCAAGCATAGTTCGCAACTCAGAATCAAGTTGAACAATTCTGGACTGGAGGTTTTGGTGGATCTGCTGCAGTTGTGCAGAGATGGAGTCAACCTTCGTTTCAAGGTGTTCAGTTCGTAAACTGATTTTTTCAACTTTGGAATTTATGTTCAACAAAGTATCATTCTGGGCTCTGGCATTTTGGGTTTGCCAGTTGAGGACTGACTCAAAAGGTTTGGGTGGTTCAAGATGACCTGATGAAGTGATGGGTGATGGAACAAAAGGTTTAGACACAACATTTCGTTGTGAATCAGTGTGGGTGTCTAATGGAGGAAAAGAGGAAGAATAATCTGAGGAAGCAGATGAAAACATCATACAACTCAGAGGTGGAGAGGGAGCTGGAACAGGTAAAGAATTTTTTGGAGTGCAACGCTTTGCAAGCCATTGGAGTTCCTTTTTATAGAGAGGTAAAGGAGCTGATGGAGGAGGAGGATCTTGTGGTGGTTTAGGAGTACTTTGGTATCAGAGCCATACCCTTTTCCATTTCCTCAAAGTGGTATAATTTAAGTCTTTATTCCTGTTTTGATCTTTAGTCTTCAGGCGCAGAGAGAACTCATCCCTCATGGCTTCTACCTCCTCTACTCCTGTTACTCTTTCTTCTACGCTTTCCTTGCCTAAATCTTGCACTTCCCATACTGCTAATAAAATAGAAAACCTTGTTGAATACTCCTATATTCCCGAATCCGCTCAAATCAGTGAATCCACCTACCCTCTTATAAGCCCTTATCACCTGTATAAACGACCCAACTCCTTTACCCGCAGCATCCGTACCCTTATCTCTACTAAAAGGCCACACCCTAAAGAATATATCCAGTCTTCTCGTCTGGATCAGTGTGCTCTTAAAGCCACCTCTGCTGAGCAATATGTTACACTGGAAATTCCTTCAGAACTCATTTCAAATTGGAAACGTGAAGGATACACTCATCTTCATCTAGGCGGCATCCGGCTCATCCTAACCCTACATGAGCGGAAAGGTTTACCTGTTACCGCTCGTGTACCTGAAGCTCAAATGTGGACATCCGTGTTCATAATTCACAGGCCTTATTTCCAACACCCAGATACACAGTTCTTTTGGACACAGGAAACCAGGGACCAATTGATGATTTTTGACTGGATGAAGTAGTTTGGGCCGGAGGAGGCTGGTTGGTAGCAGAAGATTCAGGCATCTCTTATTCAACATCAGAAGGGATATCAACATATGGTTCAAGGGAAATGGTTTTTTGGTAAGAGCTTCTGGAGGTAAGGATGTAGCCATGTCAATGATTGGAAAATGGTATGTGGTTGAAAACAGAGTGGGAGGTGTCTCTGGTTTTGAGAGTCTAGATAGCATATCAGGGATAAGGTTCTGGGATCCCTTTATATGCTTTACTGAAAAATCATATTTGGAAAACCAATCTTTTAATCGGAGTAACATCTTTTCTGGAACAGTTTTGCCTTTGAAATTGAGAATATTGGGGAAGGCTGAGCTATCCATTCGGATGAGGAAGTGGTGGCCAATGAGATGGTACTCGAACTTTTTGATGCCATGCTTTACCGCTAAGATTTCTTTGAACACGCTATGGTAGTGCTGCTGTGTGTCAGAAAAATGTCCACTAGCGTAGGCGATAAAGTGTTCTTTTCCATTGAGTTCTTCAAGGAGAATGGCACCCCATGATTCATCACTTGCGTCTGTCTGTAGTATGCGCTTTCCATCTGCAATCAACTTTAAAGGAGGCGGATTTTGCGCAATCTTCTTGAGAGTAGTGACAGCATTTGTGTGGTCATCATTCCACGCAGGAGGCTTTTTCTTCAACAAAGCCGAGAGGTGGCGAGTGTAGTGGTCCACATGTGGGATAAAGTCTCTGATGTAATTGATAATTCCAAGAAATTGCTGGACTTGCTTTTTGGAAAGTTGCTGATCTGGAAAGTGAAGCAACTCTTGGGCAATGTGCTTTCTTGGCTGGTAATGGCCATCTTTTATGATCATACCAAGAAATTCGATGGTATCTGTGGCAATGATGCTTTTCTTGGCAGATAACATGATTCCATGACTTTGGACAATATCATAGAACTGGTTGAGCAGTCGGTGATGGTCATCATGTGATCCTGAAAAAAGTAAAATATCATCAATGTAAATCAGTGCATTAGACAGGAGAGGTTGAAAGATTTTGATCATGGATTTTTGGAAAATGGATAGGGCAATTTTGAGACCAAAGGGTAGGACCGTCCATTGAAAATGGGCATTAGGAATGTAAAAGGCTGTCTTATATCGCTCAGAGGGTTCAATGTCTAATTGCTAAAAACCTGATTTTAAATCAAATTTTGAAAAGATCTGGGCATTTTTGAGAAAAGTAAACATGCTTTGTCGGCGAGGTAAGGGAAATTTGTCATCTTGCAAAAATATGTTTAAGGGCTGGTAGTCAATGACTAGGCGTTTCTTTCCTCGAACAATTTCAGAATGCTTTTCAACATAAAAGGCTTGGCAAGCCCATTGGGAGGTTGTGGGCTCAATTAACCCTTGGGCTAACAATTGAGAACATTCATGTTGGGTTAGGAGTAAGTCAGATGGACTCATTCCTAGATGAGTGGCTTTGGTGGGATTAATGTCTTCATTAAGTTTGAAGGGTAACTTAACAAAGAAAGACTGATTTTTCCACAAAGGGTTTGGATGGGTGAACGCAGAGTGGGACTCTGGACAGAAACTCAAAAGCTTGGTGGAAATATCCTGATATGATGGAGGGGTTTCAGACAGATTGTAGAGTTTCAAGATATCTGTGAATGGTTTGAACATGGACTTGACTCGAATGCCATGGGGAATGATTTGAAGGTGTTTGATCTGGTGAAGAATGTCAAATCCTAACAAAATATCTTTATTAGGAAGAGTTGAACCGATGACTTTGGTCCAAATGACACAATTAGAGAAAATCTGGATACCAATGGGTTTTTTGGTAATCAAGGAAGTGGTGAACAATTTGCCATTAACAGCTTTGAAATGTTCTTCAGACTGTGTCCAGTAGTCTGGTGGAAGAATATGGGGGTTTAACATGCTTCGTTGGGCTCCAGTATCAATAAGACCAATTGCTGGAATGGGCCTTTGGAATTTAGAAGGCAGGATTTGGAGTTTGATGGAAGGGATAAGAACTGTAGTGTCTAGGGACAAGAGCTGTTGATGGAAAATGACTTGGGACTGGTCACTGTCAGAATCATCAGAAGACTGTTGGAGCACGAACACAGTTTCATCATTGGGTTCATCTTGCTCAGAGAAATAGAATTCCAATTCATCCTGGTGTGGAGAGTAATCTGTAGTAGCCTGAAGGTGTTCAACAAGACGAATGGACTTGTATCTTTTGTTGGGACAATCTTTGGCAAAATGACCCTTTTTCCTGTAGATAAAACATCTGCTGGATTTTTTTCGTTTGGAGTCTTTGGAAGAAGAAGACTGCTTTCTGAAGAATCTGTAAGGTTTTCTGGACCTGCGGGGTCTGGATGAAAATTCTGGAGATTTGAACTTTCGAAAATGCCTTTTCTTTTTGGGACTGCAATCACAATCCTTCTTCTGTTTGCATTTGATTTGTAGATAAGGCTTTTTGCAGGCACTTCTGAATGGTTCTTTGTCTTTCAACAAGTCCTTGAAGAATTGTTTCTGTTCACAAAGCTTATCAAGACAAGTTTTGGCGAGTTGGAAAATTTTGCCAAGAGAGATATTGTCAATGACAAGATTGGAGGTAGTAAGCTGCCGCTGGATGTCGGGTTGGAGTTCTTCTGGTAGGGAGGCCAAAAAGACATGCTTTAGTGTAGGCTCGTTGAATCCATTAAGCTTATAGAATAACAGGGACATGCGCTTGTAATGGAAATCAAGATCCTTGGCATCGAGGGAGCAACATTTCATGCTGAGATAGTCTCGGCGTGCAGCTTCAAAGGCTGCAGCTGGGTCTCCTAAAAACTGATCATGAAGAATGGCAAGAGCACTAGAGACGTCTGGTAATTGAACAAACTGCAATTGTCTGTATTGACCAAGAGAGTCAAACCAATCTCTTAGAGCACCCGTAAAACGAGTAGCAAATTCTCTAAGGACTGATTCAGTAGTGGCTCCTGATCTGAGCATTTGGAGATCAATCCAGGCAGACATTTCATTAAGACGATCACGCCATTTATAGGATGGGATATCATCAAAGGTAAACCAGGGACCATTTGATGATTTTTGACTAGATGAAGTAGTTTGGGCCGGAGGAGGCTGGTTGGTGGCAGAAGATTCAGGCATCTCTTCTTCAACATCAGAAGGAATATCAACATATGGTTCAGTTCGAGAGGTTTGTGGGTCAGGTTGAGCCATCAGGATTCTAGTGATATCAGCATAAGATTTTTCAGAGTCACTGGTGGATACCGAAGATTCTATGTCAGTCTCAGTATGGCTATCTGAAATGGCTAGATTTGAATCAGAAGTTTGGTCATTAGTGGGAGATGGGTGGTCAATGGTATGGGCACTGAATTGGTGCATAGGTTCTTTATCCTTGGATGTAGTAGAAGGTTGGGATTTGGATGGGTCAGGTGGTGATGTTGATGCTGGTGTATAGCCCGGTAATTGTTGGTCAGGGATAATAGTGGAGGAAGGATTTATTGTGACGGGTCGTGGTTGAGGTTTAGGCTTTGGTTTAGATTTAGGTGGTGGTGGTAATGGGTTGTCTCGAAAAAGGGTATGAGTCATACCATTCTTAATAATTCAGAATATTCAAAAGCACATTTACTTGCGAAGCAAATCATGTAATACGTATACAGAAAACACAAGGTTAGATCATGTCACATAGTGTCACCTATAGTCCCAGTGACCCGGCCAGAAACAGAATCAGAATATTGTGTGCACACTCATAACAGAAACCCAGTACTGGTCTAGACAGATATATCGTATATTACGATCAGAATCAGAATCAGAATCAGAAAAACTTTGGACAATGAGCCAAAACATTAGGAATCTCATACAATCATCAATAATCGATATCAATAGTTTAGGCTTGCATAACATTTTAAAGATAAAATCATAAAAGTAGGCGTGTAACAAAATAACTTACATATTTAAAAGCATTTATAAAATACTTTGTTAAAAAGAATTTAGCTTTAAAACATTTACATAAAACTAATTTTATTATCAAAATCAATTAATCCTTTAAGTAGTATAAAAACATTTATACTTATAATAACAATATCAAAATACTTATACATATCCAGTATATTAGGAATGAAGTTACTTACCTCGACAAATGAATTTGAATTAACATAGCTCTAAGCTTCTAAGGACCTCAATCACCTTCAACACCTTAAACAAATACAAGATACGACAATTAATAACTTATTCTAAGAATCTGATTTTCTAATTCATATCCGTACATGTCTGATTCTCAGAATTTTAACTCTTAATCTAAAACTCAGAATGATATAATATTCTATGGAACTATTTTGGACATCCATGAGTACCTCATGTACAATTTACAAGAGGATCCGATATCAAAAACATTTTAAAAATTATTTACTTCTCAGCAAATTCAAAACTGTTTTCACATAATCTAAACCAAATAGAACGGGCTCCGTGATTTTTATAAAATAAAATACTAACCAGAAAATTATGAAATTAAAACTGGGAATCCTAGACACATATATTAACCTACATATAAACTTTCAGAATTTTCCGAGTTCATTTTATGGTACAAATAGTCTTGTGAATCCAATCGCAATGCTGGAATCGCAGTTTTCCAGTGCAGTGGTTTCTATTTCTAAAATACATATAAAATTGAAAACGAAGTCGGATTTAATGAAGTAAAATTTAATCAAGAAGCCCTACATGTCTAGTTTTCAGAAATATAAATTTTATAAGAAAATTCGTTCAGAAAATATAGGTTTAAATTCGAGATACTCATGTTGTCCAAAATTATCCTGTGCTTAATACGTCAAGGATTGATTAACTAAACTTAATATAAATCAAAACCCTAAACAACGCCTAAATACATTCTAAATCTTGCATTATGATCTATAACCATCTAGAATCGTGCCAATATAAACCCTAGATAGAGTGATTAGAAATCCATTGAGAATATGGAGAATAACTTACCTGTCGCTTTGATTCTCTCCTAAACCAAAGTTTGAATCCTAAGATTTGGGTAGGAGCGTAAAGAGCAGCAGAGAAGAAGAATAAACGTCGTGGACTAAGGGTTATGGAAGAGAAAAAGTATGAATTTATAGGGAGTCTTAAGAAACCCTATTTAATTAGGAAAAATAATCCTTTTCCAAAATTATCTCATAAATAACCTCTTAATAAGGGTTATAGGCCACCCATAATTCTCAATGAAAGCCCAATTTCCATAATTTAATATTACGAAAATTTGTGGTGTTACGTATTATCTCCAACGGTAAGTGAGAGGCTCCATGATTAAGTTGCTGTAAGAGTAATATTGTTTGCTGCAACACTCAATTGTTTACTCTAGCAACGGTTACATACTCTTCTCAAATAGTTGCTGACACGTGGCTTGCCTCCGTACTTTGTACAGCCCTAATTATTAGTATTGAATCCAACTTCAATAAGTATGTGAGTTGGCAAAAAAAAATTTACATAAAACAAGAAAAATAAGCATTAAAAAATCCTAAATAAGGGAAATAAAAATAAATAACAATAAATAAATAAAAAAATAGAATAAAATAAAATAAGATGAAAAATGGTTAACAAAACCAAGGAGGATCCATCTCATTTGAAGTGACTACCTCCACAATGGGTTGCCTCCCACTAAGTGCTTGATTTGAGGTCCTTCAGCCTGACCTTACTTGAGTGCTCATACTCTCAGTTCTCTAAGGAGTAAGACCTCCTTTGAACGATCGGCAGGTGAATGCATGTAATGCTTAACTCTATGCCCATTAACTTTGAATTCCTAGCATGTCTTTTCATCTAAGAGATCAACAGCCCTATGAGGATAAATTCTGAGCAGCTTGAAGGGTCCAGACCATCGAGATTTCAGTTTTCCTAGAAATAATAATCTTAACCTCGTATTATGGAGTAGCACTAGTTGACTAGGGCTTAATTTCCTGTGTTAGATATGTTTGTCATGCCAGTGTTTTGTCCTCTCTTTATAGATTCTTGCATTTTCATATGAGAACAACCTCAATTCATCAAGCTCACATAGTTGAAGTTTCCTTTACTCTACTGCAGCATGTATATCCCATTTTAATTGCTTCAGTGCCTAGTATGCTTTGTGCTCTAGTTCAAGTGGCAAGTGGCAAGCTTTCCCACACAAAAATCGGTAGGGAGACATGCCTAATGGTGTCTTGTATGTTGTTATGTAAGCCCATAGGGAGTCATGTAAGTGCAAGGACCAATCCTTTCTTGATGGATTCACCACTTTTTCTAAGATCTTCTTAATCTCTTTATTAGACACTTCTGTCTGGCCATTGGATTATGGGTGATATGTTGTTGCTACTTTATGCCTGACTCCATATTTTACCATAGCTACAGCAAATACTTTGTTGCAGAAATGAGTACCTTTATCACTAATAATTGCTTGTGGTGTGCCAAACCAAGAAAAGATGTTTTTCTGAAGGAAGTTCACTATTGCTCTAGCATCATTTATAGGTAATGCTGCAACTTCTACCAATTTGGAGATATAATCCACAACAACCAGGATATATAAGTTCCCAAAGGATGGTGGAAAAGGACTCATGAAGTCTATTCCCCATACATAAAAAATCTCCACTTCCATAATGTTCGTCAATGACATTTCATGTCTTTGAGTTATGTTCGTCAATGACATCTGTTATAACATTTAGCAAACTCATAAGAATCTTTAAAAATAGAAGGCTAGTAATAACCTGATTGTAGAACCTTAGTAGTTGTTCTGTGACCACCAAAATGTCCTCCATATGCTGTAGTATGGCAGGATTCCAGTATATGAGGAATATCTTCCTCTAAAGCACATCTTCGTATTACTTGATCTGAGCATAGCTTATATAGATATGTGTCATCCCACTGGTAGATTCTAACATCATGAAGAAATTTCTTTTTCTAATAAAAATTCAACTTAGATGGTACATACCATGGAGATCTTGATTGTTGCAGCATCTGTACAGGTCGGGTCGATGGTCCTGGGTCGGAGGGTCCAGGTTCATCCATTGTTGGTTGGGGGAACTGATGAAGGTGTTGGCTGAGAGGAAAGAATTCTTCCCAAGGGTCTTGAGAGTCCTGGAAGAGAAAGTCAGTGTAGTCTGGCCTTTCCTCTTTGATAAGGATTCATGTGGATGGTGGCTTGGATCTGGCTGATGGAGTAGGGATCATGATGAGGTCATGTTGTGGGCCTAAGGATGTGTGAACATATCCTTATGTGGCGGATTTTGGTGGTTTTAACTGGTGGAGGTAGTTATGTAAGGTAGACTGAATTCTTTTCAATGATGGAAGGGTGTGGTGCAGTGAACCATATTATACCTGATCCTGTGTCCAAAGAACTGCGTATCCGGATGTTGGAAATAAGGCCTGTGAATTATGAAACACGGATGTGTCCACATTTGAGCTTCAGGTAATGGCATACGATCAAGGTTGTGTAGATCTCTGACAAGTGTTGGAGCTTGTCTCCACCATGGAATTTGTGTGAAAACATTCAAGTAATGTCCAGATGAGAGAGGTAGCTTTGTCA
>VKKW01000652.1:0-28582 GCA_018350135.1 Citrus trifoliata
GCAAGATCCCTTACTGCACCATTCTTAATTTACAAACTTCAATTCTTTTGGATGGGATTGACATTCACCGGACTTATCTTTACTTATAATTTATTGCATAAATATTGGGTTTTCTTACAAAGTAAGAGTTTGGTAGTATGAATTCCTCACACTCCAACGTTTACTCACTCATACAAAGAAGGGAGTGTGAGTCCCATTCCGTACGTCCTACTCATTTTTAAAGTAAGAAGTAAGATTCATGCTCCCACCTCTATACTTTTTTACTCATCCAGTATTAAATGTAATATGATTATATTTAATAAAATAAAATAATGTTACATTTATTTAATAATATTAAATTTTTAAAAAGAATAATAATAATATAACTTATTTAAAATAATATTATATTCATGGGCACAACTATGGTACCACAGTGGTACCATAGCCGGACCCTATATTCATAGAGAAAATATTATTATATTTATTTAAAAATATATTATTACAAAATATTAATAATTAATAATAATAAATATTTTATTATAAGAAGATATTAATTTTGTACAATACTATTAATAATAATGTTTCATTTGTGTTGCTCTTATCAATTATTTTATTTACATAATTAGATTTAAAATTAATAAAAATTATGATTTACATAATTAAGAACATTTATAATTATTATTAATGTATAAAATTAAAATTAGTAATAAGACAAATAGTCTATTTTACAAATATTTTTTTATTCACTTCATTATTAAAACCTACAATTCTTTAAATAAGGATAAAGTGTAATTTAAAATAATTCACTCTCAATCCAAAACAAAAAAAAACATATAAATGGGATTTTTGATTCTCATTCTACTTTCCCACTCTAGTGTAAGTAAACAATCAACTCTCACTCTCATTCCACTCTTTCAATCCCAAAATTCTCATTTCTCAAGATTCTTATGGCTGGGTATTGATTTAAATATCATACAACTCCTTCATTTGTTTTCGACATTTTCTCATTTTATTATTGAGATCAAGGTTCGAATAACATTACTTCTACACTAATCGATTGACTTTTATCTAATATATTTTAAATTTTATTATGAGAGATTTCATAAAGTAGTGTTTGAAAACTACTTAGTTAAGCGCCTAAAAAATGAAAGAGAGTTGCATTTTAATATCTATGCACAAAATTGAAAATTTTTGTGTCAGGTACTAAGTCCAAGGAAGTCTAATCTGCACTAAAAATTTGAAATCGCAAATTTTACATATTTATTCCATGAATCTAACGTTTCATTTTGAAACTTGCTAGTCTCACAATTGAAGTCATAAGTTTAACATATCACTCAATAATGTTCTCAAAAAAGTCAACCGGATTTTCTCTCGTTCTTCAATATGTCTCGGCCTCTCAGGGAAAGAAAGATCATAATCTTTTAAAAGACAACAAGAAATGCAGTGAAAAGTTTGAATTTGAAACCACACTATAAAATTGATTACTCACCCCCGATACGTTTGAAAGGAAAAAGAAAGAGAGAGAGAGAGAGAGAGAATAATAAGTAACGATTGAATATCCAGCGAAAAAGAATTTCTAGATTTAATTTTTAGTTTTTATAGTCATATTCCCCTTCCGTAGATTTTGGAGCAATATGCGTTATCAAAATTAGTTATCACCTGAACCAGATGTCTTCTTCTTTTAGAAAGCTGAAGGAAGTCCAACATAAAAACAATACTTGTCTAATTCAGGGTATCTTCTCTTGGACAAACTTTTAAGTAAAACATATATAAATATACATGATTATCTATAAATATAGTCCTTCAAAATCAAAGATACATTTGTCAAAAGGTGGTGTTTCACAAAGGGTTGTGATGGTGAGGATTTTTAGTTAAATTTCATAATTCCAAATCCATTATATCAATTATCGTCATAATGCACCAGCAATCGAGCTTAAGGACTTCTAATAATTAATAAACACTAATACATATATATATCAAATGGGGTATTAAATAATACCAACATTAGAGTAAGAAAGTTGAAAAAGGAAGTGTCTTCCTGTTGAAGAGGGACCGACCTTGAACCCCAAAACATGTGGCATTAATGGGTTTATTGACAGGATTTGACATGGCAATTTGGCAAAATTAAGCATCCATGATAACGTGTTTCTTAACATCTTAAGCCCTCTTCAATTCAATTCCTTCTTCTTGTATGATCTTAGCTAGCTAGCTGTCCAATTGTAAATTTATTGGGTGTTGTTCATGGGCTAGCGGGCATTACTTGCACTTGAGCTGTCTTCAATAATACTTCCATTGACGCCATAAAAACCCTTTCTGCATAAGTTTTGTCACAGTTCTAGAAAGAGTCCAAATGGCTCTTTTAATCTTATACAGAGGCATGCACATATGTCAATTGATTGTTGATCGAATTACACGGAGCAATGAGTCCACATCAAAAATGCTGCAACTTATTTCATAAATTAAAAATTGTCCTTTATATATAGAGTTCATGTATCTGTGATGATAATATTAAACTGTCATCACTGTATAGACCCCTCCAATTCAAATTGAGTGAACAAAATCATAATTGATTGGGATTCGTAAAAGAACTATGAATTATTTATTCTGCCATGAACGTGCACACCAGCCATCAATTAAGTACCCGTATCTTACATTTATGATTCGCAAATAAAGCTACATACATGCGGCGACTAATTATTCCAGTGACGGTATTTCTTTATTTGATTATTAACCATATTTTTATTTATTGACTACGAGGTAGTTCTGAAGAAATCTCATTATAAGAGTATTTTTAAATTCGTATTATATTAAATTAATCTCCACTCGCCTTAAATTGACCCATAAAAATAAAGGAACCCTTTTTACACTAACCAATTTTTTTTAAAATCTTTTTAAATTTCAATAAAACGTACCTCTCGGACTTTGGCCCTAGCGGTGGATTTGTGCTCACAAAATAGAGTATATAAATTTTAGAGTCTGGAGACTCCATCACGTAAAAACTTTTTTTTTTTAAATTTTTCAAACTGAGTAAAGTAACTATTTCCTCGATTAAATATTAGTGGAAGTAAATATCTATAATCCTCTAAATTATACTATAATTGATTGGATTCATTGATGATGAATTATTAATTCTAACACTACCATCATTCTCTATCTCTTATTGTCTTTGATTTTTCAATGTTTCATTATTGATAAACCAAAACTTATGTTCAGCTGGTCCAAATCAGTATCGAGTCCTCAACTCTACTTTCTATGTATCTCACTTTTAAAATATAAACTAGTATTTAAAATACAAACTATTATGGCAAGCGTATGCCCTATTTTGATTTGTATCGACCAAGATGGTGATGTATCCACAAATATTATTGGCGACAGCATATTAACTATTTCTTATGTGAAGGGCCGAAAGCTGGCGTTGCATTGAATAAGTGCTTCATCATATTTGTTCTTGCTACCATAATAAATGGAGTTATGATGTAATTATGGTCTGAGATTGACTTTCGACACCATTAATTTCGTGTATTTAGGTGTGTCGGATTTTAAATTTGCAATTGATGTTAAATAAAATAGAAGTTATCGTATAAAAATTTGGGGTTATTATTATTTTACTACTTAAAAATTGTTAAATATTAAATGATTACAACAAGTATTGTCTCCTATAATTTTTCCTACTATATCTTTATAAAAATATCATTTACTACTTTTCCGTTATAACCGTTAGTTAACCAGTTAGTTGACTAACAAAATACCAATTTCACCCTTTATGATTAAAAAAATAATACTTGAAACTTATTTACAAAATAAATTTGTAATATATTTATTAAAATGAATATAAAATACCAACATAATTCTTTTTGTTAGAATTTTGATATATGGATTACAAATTTGTCTTATTGTTTCTTTTAATCATAAAGGATAAAATTGGTATTTACTAGTCAACTAACTGGTCAACTAACGGTTGTAATGGATAAAGTAGTAAATGATATTTTTATAAAGATATAGTAAGAAAATAATAGGAGACAATATTTATTGTAGTCATTTGATACTTAACAATTTTTAAAATAGTGAAATAATAATAACCCAAAAATTTGTAGCTGTGTGGTAAAGACTGCTAGTTGAAAATTGAAGTACATTTAGAAAAAATGAATTTAAATTTTCTCAAAATTATATTACTAATTAGGGTCTAACTATTACTTTTTAAAGGTACCCTATCTCATAGCCTAAACACTGTCGGATGGTTAGAAAGTTAAAATAAATAAATAAAATATAATCATTTGACAATACTCAAATCGGGTATGATACCTAATCTAGCCTACTAATTAATATATAATTTAATAATAATTTAAGGTGGGTTCTCATAACTTTTTTTTAACTTAAATTAGTAATTTAAATTTCTTCCATTGATCCAAATATAATTATTAAACTAAATAGATGGTGAGGAAATCATTTTCTTTCTAACGAAAAAGAGAGACTAGTATTGGTTTTTTCAATAACAAGTTTTAAAAATAAAAAATTTGTTGGGTTTTGCAAGCCCACCTGCCAAAGTGTCGTAGCCCAACTGTTGGACAATTAAGGTGACGTTTGTTTTTTAACTTAATAATTAAAGTAACTTAATTTAATTAATTAATTTAATTAGAGGTGTTTGTTTTTATAACTTAATGAGACTTTTTAGATAATTTTGACTTAATAAAATAAGCCAATTTTTTTAGATTTTTACTTAATGGAGAAATCTGAATTAAGTCAATTACTTGCTAATGTAAAAAATATCCTTGCTTTATAATTTATTTTTCATGGCTATCCCAAACTCACCCATAGACATTTACCTCATATAAAAATATCCCTATTTTTTCTTTCTTATATTATATACGATAAAATTTAAAATTTATGGTATTTTATATATTAAAATTTCAAAATAATTATGTATTCACTTGAATATAGTTTTACTTATAAATGTTAAAATATTATGGTATTTAATATATTATTTATTTGACATTCAAATTTAATAAGAATACAAATGTAAAAGTACATATTTTTAACTTTTTAAGTTGAAAAAAACAGACAACTTAATACTTATTTTCTGAGATTCAGACGAAAAAAACAAACATATTATTCAAATTCGAACATTCAGATCTATTCATAATTCAGATTAATTCATATCTATTCAGATTTCAGACAAAAAAACAAACGCCACCTAAGTCGGTCATCGTGTGCCATAAAATAAGTTTTTTTTTTTGGATAAAAGTTGCTTCATTAATTGAAATATTACAAGAGAAATGCATCGTCAGGAGGCGCCTCTTGCACCCATGTACAAGACTTTGCGCAACCAAGAGCCATTTTAGCATGGAGCTGTTGAGTTACAAGATTTTGGAATATGTTTCACAGCAAACACGCTTTTTTTACAAATAAAACCACATATTTCATATGTAACACAATTAATTTCTAAATTGCTATTAATTCTCCTTAACATGAGTCTAATGCCATTAACTGAATCAGATTCGACCACTAGTGGGTTAAGCCCTAGATCCTTTGCCAATTTGATGCCTTCAATATTGCACTAGCTTCCGCAAATTCAATATCACCGAAAAAATACAAGGCGAATGGTGGAGGTGTTCTCATTTCCACTCTTGGTGCCATAAAATAAGGTTTAAGGCATAGAGTAATGATACAATTATAAACAGTTTTAAAATATTTTTTTATAAATTTTTTTTAAATTTGGAATAAACAACAAATGGATAATATCTAGTTCTGTTTTCGATGTGTATGTTCACTAGAATTATGAACAATTAAATATCGTGATAGTTGTAGTTCAATAATTAACGTTATTCCATATAACTTCTTCAATAAATTGAACCTCTTAATAATTTTATATGAAGATAAAAGTTTATAATTTGGGTGGGGTTATTTAAACCCACTAAACTATTCACTAAACCTTAATTTTTTATGATTAAAATACTCTTAAATAAAATTACAAATATGAACATTAAAATTTAGTTTTAAAAAAAACAGAATTTTTACTTTTTGAACTCATCTTTACATTCAACATAGTTTTGTTAAATTTTAACCATATTTTTGTTAAACTCTAATCGATTAGAAGCATGATTCTTCTTTCAAACCATATATTTTTATTAATTTGGTACATGTGATTGGATTCAAGGTAACAAAGTTGGTGGTTTTATTGTAGTTTCTAACATTGTTGATAACGTTTTCTTCATACAATTGAACAACAGCCTCTTCCTTGGCGGCAAGACTTTCATTTTACCGGAATCAACTCTCTCCATTGCTCTTGCAAGTCTGACTTGAATTTTTCTTAGCAAGTAATTTCACTAGTGGTTTCAACAGATAAGCTGAGAACAAATGTTTGACATTAGTTTGGCTTAATCTACTGTTTGAATTTGAAGTGCTTGTTTCATTAAAAATAAAAAATAAAAAATAAAGGTAATTGCAGAGGATCTATTGAATTCTTGTGTCCTTTTCGATGCGGTCAATTATTTATTAAATGGAAATTTTGAACCCTTGGAAAAAAAATGTCAAGTTATTGTGATCATCTTCTAATGATGCAGAATGCAAAATGCAAAAACCTTCTTAAAAGAAAAAAGAAAAAAATTCAATGAAACATTTATTCAAGGTTTATAAACGAATTTAATGGGCTTAACGAGTAAAAGTACTATTTTTATAAAAATTGAGTTTAGTAAGGGTATATTGAGTATTTAAGTGGGTTTATCGAGTAAAATTTAAAATTTTAAAATTTGAGAATGAGTTTATTTAATAAATAGATTCAGTGAGTTGTTTAATACGCCCAAACAACCACACCCTTTATAACTAAATAAAAACTATAAAGGGATCTCGTGAGATTAATATTGCATTTACTTATCAGAATAGGAAATCGGAATTCGAAATCAGAATCACTGACAGCGTTTACTTAGCAAAATAGAGTCAGGAATCGGAATCAGAATCATGGAGCCCACTACAATTTGATAATGAAGAATGGTAGACTTCCCTTAAGGATGAGTCTCCCATTCCCATAATTGATCATTTTACTCTCCCCAAAATTCAAAATGCCCATTTTGTCCTCATTTATAATTAATTAATATTGAAAATTTTCTTTGTAGTGAAAGGAATGCTTGAGGTTGAATCATTATCGGAGAATCTAGAGGAAGTAGATCTCCGAAAGGATAATTTGACTTTACCATCGGAATACTGAGTCACATTTTGCAACTCTATATTAGGCTCAAGTTGTTTTGGAATCATTGGTGCAGTGGCTCCTTCAAGGATCCATTCATCTGGAAGATTGACATCTTTCCATTGGATTTGTTTTGGGATGACAGTATTGGCTTTAGACAAGTCAGTCTGCAAGAGAAGAGTTTCATCTCTTTTTTACTGGAATTTATGTTGCGTACTAAACGCAGAGGTCATGGCTTTGTATGAAATTTTAAAAATTAAAGCGACAGGGACAGATCCTTCTACCATTTTATAATTATAAGTCTTGATTTGTAAAATCATACTCTTTAAAATATTTTTATCTTTTAAAGAAATCGTTATGTTTGGATAACAATTGAATGAAATAGGACCTTTACAAAGACTCGATTCTATACTACTTAGTAAAGAATCATCAAAATTGAGAAATCGTCCATCTCTCAAAACTGCAAAGTCACGTACTTCAAGTGATTAATAAAATCTGACCAACCGCGTTCAAAATCAAAAGCCTTATCAGATCCATTTATTAATCTTGCTTTTATTAAAATTTGACTTATAAATTTTTCTAAAAGCACATCCATCGATCCTATTTCCCATCTGGTATCA
The DNA here is from genome assembly GCA_018350135.1 of Citrus trifoliata. Taxonomy (NCBI): domain Eukaryota; kingdom Viridiplantae; phylum Streptophyta; class Magnoliopsida; order Sapindales; family Rutaceae; genus Citrus; species Citrus trifoliata. The sequence goes on from VKKW01000652.1 coordinate 7,780, forward strand.
GAGCCAAGTGGAGGATAGTGTTTTACAGTTTAGAAATTTTGTGTTTAAAAAACTTGTGTTTTATTTTGCAATCTTGTTTGTGTGGTGAATTTTTTTACTGGTAGTAAGTCCCGTTTTAGGATAAGGATTTCCGCTTAGGGCAGTAAAACCATACCTGTAGCCATATTGACAAGACCAAGGATAGATCATAGGTTTTTACCCATGGATTCTCTGCTCTGTAGAGCATCGTCCTTTTCTACCTCTTCTTCTGGAAGGACTAGTGATTCAAAGAATGATGTGAATTCTGAAGAATTTGTAATCGAAGATTTCAATAAAACAATTGATAATTGGGAATTACCAAAAGTTAATAAAGAAATGATTTATAAAACAAAAAAGCTTGATTTTTAAAGAATGATTATGTCATAAAAACAGAAGAACGAGACATAACCCTTTCAAATCCTTTGAAACAATTCATTTATTTTCAGAACAATCTTTAAAGAAGTTAAAAGATAAAAATTTTAATTATATTCACATCGGCTTGATTCAAGTAGGTATAAAACCTCTCACCAAAGAAGGTCTTGATATGTCTATTCTTGCAGTTTTGAGAGATGGACGATTTTTCAATTTTGATGATTCTTTATTAAGTAGTATAGAATCGAGTCTTTGTAAAGGTCCTATTTCATTCAATTGTTATCCAAACATAATGATTTCTTTAAAGATAAAAATATTTTAAAGAGTATGATTTTACAAATCAAGACTTATAATTATAAAATGGTAGAAGGATCTGTCCCTGTCGCTTTAATTTTTAAAATTTCATACAAAGCCATGACCTCTGCGTTTAGTACGCAACATAAATTCCAGTAAAAAAGAGATGAAACTCTTCTCTTGCAGACTGACCTGTCTAAAGCCAATACTGTCATCCCAAAACCAATACAATGGAAAGATGTCAATCTTTCAGATGAATGGATCCTTAAAGGAGCCACTGCACCAGTGATTCCAAAACAACTTGAGCCTAATACAGAGTTGCAAAATGTGACTCAGTATTCCAATGGTAAAGTCAAATTATCCTTTCGGAGATCTACTTTCTCTAGATTCTCCAATAATGATTCAACCTCAAGCATTCCTTCACTACAAAGAAAATTTTCAAAAATCCCTTCTGTTATAAATCTTCCATTTCAACCAGTAAACAGCCAACCTAGGTTTTCCACTTCGGATATACCTAGTTCTTCTATACATTCTGTTGACTACACCACTACAGTTCTTCACCTAATCTACACTAGCAGTCAACATGAACAAAAACAGGAAGAGAAGGAACCTTCTCCTCCAACTTCTCCTACGTTCTCTGTTGTCACAGAGAATGTCATTAATGTTATTGAAAAAGAATTTGAGGTGGATAAGACTCTCTTACATAATGATTTCTATTCAAATAATAATAAAGAAAAAAGACTTTGGTTTTTCAAACATTTTCTAAATCAAAGAAAAGAAATTCAAGAGATTTATTATGCATTTGTAAATGCACATAAAGTTCATATATTGATTTTTGATTGGTTCGAGATATATTCTTTGGATAATAACATTTCTTATCCTTTTAAAGAGTCAAACCCTATTACTATTAGGAAGAAAATCCCTGAATTGAAACTTTCTGATAGTGATAGAACCATAGAATCTGAGCATCCACCTCTTCGGAGTTTAACTGTTGATCACAGTGAACCTCTTGTCCAAATTAGAGCCCCACCTTATAAAATCCCAAAACCTAATGATTCTGATGCTAATTTAAGTAGTATTATTCAACATAATAATTTCTGTAATAATATATTAATATATTATAATAATGATCGAAGGAAGGATGTGCTTTCAAGAAAAATTTAAAACTTCAGATTTAAACAATTTTTAGACTTGACTTGGTATGTAGCGTTGTTATCTGAGGAATCGCTCCGGCTGAGATGTTTTACAGCCGATCTTTAATAACGCTTTGGACCAGTAGCCCGCATCCTCGAGTGTCCAGCTTATATACCAAAATTAATTTTATTTTACCAAATAATTATTAAATTCTTTAATCGCGGTTGGTCAAATATTATTATTTTACCAAATATAGTTTAGATTCTTTAGCAAGCCTAGCAACACATACATCTAAGACTTGGGTGCATACACAGTACCAGATCTGGTACCCGGAAATGGTGCTCTGAAGAAGGGAGGAGAAGAGAATACAACCGAGGGGAGAGATCCGGTCTCTATGTCTCGGAGGAATGTAACAATTTATATGGCAGATCTGATAGAGATCAGTCTGCAGAGCATGCTTTAAAAATAAATAACTGAAATTTAAATTGCTTTAAATTAAATAAATGCTTTAAAGTAAATTGCGGAAATTAAAATTACATGAAAATGGAAATTGCTTTATATTTAAATTATAAAGATAAAATGCTCACATTCTCTTTAGATCTGATTGCTTTAAGAGATTATAAGAGAGATTCCAGAAAAATTCTGAAAACAAGGAACTTAACAAATTATGGAGAAATTCCTTGAATACAGAAAACTTTTTTTTTCTCGAAGAGAGAGAGAGAGAAGAGAGAGAAGAGAGAGAAGATAGAAGAAAGAAAGAGAAACTAAAATTACAATCCGAGGAGTCTAAGTCTTCCTCTTGGTTTTTATACAAAATATAATTTAAACTGTAAACTGTAGCGGAGCTGTAGCATACAGTAATCTTTGGAACTCTGCACTGTAGACTGTGGCGGAGCTGTTACTTTGTACATGGAGATACGGATGCTTTGTAGAAAATACGAACCGAGTGAAGAGACATGTGCGCTCTCACTTGTGTCCAGAGGACCACCCGAAAATACAAGGAAAATATAAATAAATGGAAACTCTGTACTCTTTTTTTTTTTACATGAAAACTACAAAACGAATTTAGACTTAAGAAAAATTATTTACAATGCTTTATTGGAGAGAAAATCCCGAAACAATTATCTTCATTTTCATCTCCAAGGGAAATAAATGGTTCTTCCTCTTCATCACCATCATCATCTTCAGAGGATTCTGCTACTGAGGATTTTGATCGTGAAGAAAGGAGTTGTTCCATAGCTTTGAAATGTTCATCTTCTGTTTTGGCGCTGGCCAAAAGTGATTGAGCTTTGGATTTTTGGGTTAGAAAGGTTTGTTGAGCTTTGGAGTCTTTAATGGTTGGGGCTAAGTAACCTTCGGAGGAGAGCCAATTTCGGATAATGGTCTCGGTTAATTTGGCTTGTTCATCAAATTTGGACCACCATTTTACTTTGAAGGTTCTTTGGATAATAAGTTGGTTTTCATGAGTATGAAGTCGGAAATTCCACATCCATACCCAGGGCAAAAAGAAATTTGTACAGAAAGAGAGAAAAGCGGGAAATCTTTTTCAGAAGGAGAAGGGGTATAATGGTCTTTGAAGAGGTTTAAACAATGGGTGGTGTTGGGAGTGAGAATTTGTGGTATAGGACCAAAATAATTTCACCATTGAAACCAGTTCGGAAGACTTTGGACGGTTATTTTCGAATTGAAGAAAAATAACTATGAATGGGATTTCTTTGGATTTTGGAGAAAAAATGTGTTAAACCATGCCTGTTGATAATCCCAATAGCAATATTTCAAACAGTGTGGGAAACGCATTTGAAAATGAGGAGGGAAAGTTTTGAAGTTATGAAGTTGATCACCCCACTGGTTGGGGCTTAAGACTTTAAGAATAGTGGCCGTAGAATAGGCTGGCTCAGAATGAGCATCACTGAGAAAGAAATGTTTGAATTTAACTGACTCAGTTGCTTCTAAAATGTTTTGATAATAAGACTGGGGTTTTGTCAAATCCCATGGTTTGAAAAACCAGCCTTTTGGAAAAAATTTTGAAATGGATTGACACGGATCAGTATGGTAAAAACCATTTTCGGCAGAAATTATATTTTGAAAATGATTTTTATCAAACCAATCGGAAGTTTTCTTTGAAGAGGTTGGTTGGGAAAGAACAATTTGTGAAGATGAACTTTCACCAAAAACAACCACATTTTGAGAAAAAGTTTTTGTAATTTCTTTTGGAGGTGTTTGGCTTTGAGAGAGGCTGCTTTGTAAAGCTAACATAAGCTCTGGGGATTTGGAAATGGATTTCATCCATTGATTTACTTGCTCATGGGTAGAGAGGGCTTTAGACTTGGCTTCTTCATCTTCAATCATGTCAATCCAAGATTTGATTGGCATGGCAGATGATAGTAATTTTTCTTTAGGAGGAGAAGATTGGGAGCTTTTAGGAGTGGCTTTAGGTTCAGGTTCTTTGGCAATGCCTTTTCCTTTGTCTCTTCTTTTCACCGGCATTATCTGTTTTGAAGAAATTCCCGAGTTAGAAAATTAGGAATAGAATTTGTATCTCCTTTAATGAATTCTATATCAAAATCAAAGACACTTAAAATAGCTTGCCATCGTGCAAAAATCTGTTTTGATGCAATGTTTTGAACATTTTTTTCTAAAACATGTTTTGCAGCTTTGCAATCAATTCTAAGTAAAAATTTTTTATTTAATAAATCGCTTTGAAACTTTGAGATGCAGAGAGCAATTGAAAGAATTTCTTTTTTGATAGTAGAATAATTTTTCTGGCATTCATTCCAATGTGCAGAAACATACTGTACTATCTGTTCTTTATCATGTTCCTTTTGTTTTAATATACCTCCATAACCTAGATCTGATGCATCAGTCTCAACAATCTTAGGCAATGCATGATTAGCAAGAAATAAACATGGGATAGATTTAACAGAATGCTTTATGAGTTTAATAGCTTTAGTATGTTCATCCGTCCATGCAACATGATTCTTTTTTAATCTATCATGCAAAAGTTTAGACATCCTATTAATATTAGGACAGAAATCAAGAACATAGTTCAAGCTACCAAGAAATCTCTGCAATTGTGTTTTATCAAGAATTTTATCAGGAAATTTATAGGCAAATGCAAGAGATCGATCTATAAGGGTAATTGTTCCTTTGGAAATATTGTGACCTAGGAACCTTATCTTTGTTTGGAACAAAGAGACTTTAGAACTAGAAATTGCCAGTCCAGCCTTTCTGGTGGTAAAATAAAAAGTCTTTAAATGACGGAAATGTTGGTCGATGGTTTGAGAGAAAATCAAAACATCATCGATATAAACAATGCAAAACTCAGAAAAGGGGTTGTAAATATCATTCATAATTCTTTGAAATTCTGAGGGTGCATTTTTTCGGCCAAATGGCATAACAGTCCACTCATACTGTCCAAATGGAACAGTAAAAGTAGTTTTGTAACGGTCACTTGGATGAATTTGAATTTGCCAAAAACCCGATTTCATATCAAATTTTGAAAAAATGAAAGGAGAATGAAGTTTTTGAAGCAAATCCTTTTTATTAGGTATGGGATACCTAATCCATTTTAAAGCTTTATTTAAGGGCTTGTAATTTATCACAAGTCTAGGAGTCCCTCTTTCAATTTCAGAATTTTTGTTGACATAAAAAGCGGCACATGACCAAGGGGACCTGGATTTTACAATAAGACCTTTTGTTTCTAAATCTTTTATTTCTTCTTTACAATGTCGTTCTAAATCCATATTCATTTGGATTGGTCGAGCTTTAGTGGGTATTTGTTTTTCATCAAGAGAACATTCATATGGCAAATCCACCAGGTGTTGTTTCCTATTCCAAAAAGTAGAAGGCAGATCAGCACATATTTCTTTTTGAATAAGGTCTTTGAAATCAGATATTTTTCTTTGGATAAAATCATTTTTTAATTAGTTATCAATTTTTTGTAAACTCAAATCCTTTTGTAAAAACATTAGATTATGTTCTTTTGATTTGAGAAGATTATTAATCTGAGTTTGGTAAACAGAACAAGCTTTGACAATATTTAAATTTCTTGTTTTAGGTTTTTCTATAAAAGGGAAAACAAGCTTTTTATTTTTTTCTTTAAAAGATATACTATCATAATTAACAGTATAAGGAGTTATTAGGTTTATAAAGGAGTTCCTAAAATGATTGCATGATGAATATCATTAGTAAGAACAAAAGAGGTTTTGAATTCAAAATCACCATTTAGAATGGAGGCTTCGACTTTAGAGTTAACTTTAAGTTTTGAATTATTAGCAGCAGAAAGTCTTTCTTTTGTTTTCTCATGAAAACATTTTGGCACAATGTCCTCTCTAATGCAATTTAAATCAGCACCCGTGTCAAAAAGGGTAATGGCGTCAATTGCAAAATCTCTGGAAAAAATTAAAGAAATCTTAATAAAATATTTTCTGGTGGTGATTTGTTTTAAAACAAATAAGAAATCATTTGGAACGGATTCAATATTTTCTAAATTCTGGTCATTATCACCATCAGACTCAATTTTCTTATCAGAATTATTTTCTAATTGCTTTTGTAAAAGAAGTTGAATCGTTTGAGAATCACATTTTTGTTTTTCTTTCAAATCCTTAATCTCAAGTTTGATATCTTTAATCTCTTTCTGAAGATCTTGTATGTTGGGAATTGGTTTCTTGGCTTTCTTATTACCCAAAATCTCAGTATGGTCATAAGAATTTTTTTTTAACAATAGGGACTTTAGAAGATTTAGGTTTATTTAAATCCAAAGTTTTCAAAAGTTTATCAAGGTATTCTTTTTGAAGAACAGGGTCAAAAATATGCTTTACAAGTTCAAGAAAAATTTATTGGTCTTTAGTCAAAACATTGATTTTCTTTAAATAAGAATCTGATTCAGAGTCACTGCTGCTAGATGCAGAGGTATCCGAATCTATCAACTCATCGACCTGGAGAGGGTCACTATCTCCCGACATGGAAGACTCAGAGTCAAAAGACTCTATAAGAAGAGATGAGATTTTGGAAAGGGTTTGTTCATCAAGGTCAAGCTCATGAAGCTTTCTATTCATACGGTAATATTTTGCAGTATGGCCTTTGATACCACATTTATGACATATGGTATCTTTGTAATTAAAAGGGGTTTTAGGTTGGGCTCTAAACGCTTTCTTTTTAGAGAAATTGGGTTTCCTATAAGGCCTCGAAGGTTTCTTATAAGGAAGTTCTCTAAATGCACGAAAGGGTTTCTTATAAGCTTTAGATTTGTAATATTTTTTGTAAGGTTTAGAAGAACACTTACCATTACAATCTTTGGAAGTAGAAGTTCTAAAGGGGTCATAATTGAATTGTTTACAGAAACTACTTAATTCTTACTTAGATTTCCTAAGCTCTATTTTAAGTCGTTTCTGTAATTTCAAATCTTGACAAATCTTTAAACCTTCTTTGTTGACAAAACTGACTAACTCACCATAAGTAAGTTCGTCATAAGGAATACGATTATCATATAGGGCTTTAATGAAATTTTTAAATTTCTCACCTAGGAGGGTAGGTAAACCTGCAATGAATTTTTCCTTCCAAGTTATGTGGTTAGCATTATCCCTAAGGAATAGTCTAGTAAAGAAAGTGGTTTTGTAATCCTGGAACTCACTAAGTTTCCTACATCTCAAGTTATGTAGTAACTCAGCATTTTTGTCTCTAAGGTGCGAAAGGTCACCTATAAAATGGAGGGAAATAGTCAAAATTAAGGTAGCTACTGCATCCTGGATCGGACTATTTGTTTCAACAAGAATGGGGATACCATCTTGATCTTTTTGGATGGAATTAAGAATATCTAATTGTTGCTGGTTGGTGAGGAGATGATCCCACCATCCTTTAAGTTGACCTGTAAAACTAGCAATAAAGATTTCTGCTATGCCTCTATCAGAAGTTCCTGATTGGGTTTTATAGGCATTAGCTGCCATGGTCATCTGTTGCAATAATCCTACGATATTGTATTCAGACATACCATTGATATTCCACTCATAGACATAAGATGCATTAAACCGGGATTGATTTAAGGCACTTGGTCTATTATCTATAACTAGATCTGGTGGAGTCTTGACAGTAGGCAGGGCTAATTCCCAATGGATTTTGTTGGCTTTAGGGGCAGAATTGTCTGTGAAGGCTTTTATATCAGAGGAGGCTATAGAAGATTGATCATGTTCTAATACTCCAATCTTGCTAGATTGAGGAGTATCAGGGGCTATTTGAACTTTGCTAGATGAGGAAGAAGCTTCTATCCTATCTAGTTGTTCCCTAATGGTTTTAGCAAAATCTGATTGTGACTCTTGAACAAGCTTTAAGCTTTTTATCAGAATCCGATTTTGATGAAACAGGAGGTGTATAGGAAATAGTAATGGTTGACTTTTGGAAGTGGTTCTCAATCCTAGTCAACTGCTTTCCTATCGTATTTAAGTTAGTATTACAGAAATTATTCTACTGAATAATACTACTTAATTTGATTCAGAATCATTTGGCTTTGGAATTTTATAAGGTGAGGCTCTAATTTCTACAGGAGAGTCATCATGTTCTATGGTCAGACTCCTAAGAGGAGGGTGTTCAGATTCAACTTTTCTATTACTATAAAAAAGATTCCACTTAGGGACTTTCTTTCTAATAGTAATAGGGTTTGACACTTTAAAAGGATAAGAAATGTTGTTGTTGGAAGAATAGAGCTCGAACCAATCAAAAAACAATATATGAACTTTATGTGAATTTACAAACTCATAATAAATTTCTTGAATTTCTTTTCTTTGGTTTAAAAAGTGTTTAAAAAACCAAATTCTTTTTTCTTTATTATTATCTGAATAAAGGTCATTGTGAAGAAGAGTTTTATCCAGTTCAAAATTCTTTTCAATGACATTTATAACATTTTCTGTTACTGCAGAAAACGTTGGAGAAGTTGGAGGAGAAGGTTCCTTCTCTTCCTGTCTTTGTTCATGTTGACTGCTAGTGTAGATCGGATGAGGAACACTAGTAGTGTAATCAACAGAATGTATTGAGGATCTAGGTATATTCGAGGTAGAAAACCTAGGTTGATTTATAACAAAAGGGATTTTTGAAAGTTTTCTTTTTAGTGAAGAAATGCTCTTGGAAGAGCTTGCATCAGAGAATCTAGAAGATGTAGATCTCTTAAAAGATAATGTGACTTTACCATCAGAATACTGAGTCACATTTTGCAACTCTGTATTAGGTTCAAGTTGTTTCGGAATGACTGGTGCAGTGGCTCCTTCAAGAATCCATTCGTCTGGAAGATTGATATCTTTCCATTGGATTGGTTTTGGGATGACAGTATTGGCTTTAGACAAGTCAGTCTGTAAGAGAAGAGTTTCATCTCTTTTTGACTGGAATTTGTGCTGTGTACTAAATGCAGAAATCATGGCTTTATAAGAAATTTTAAAAATTAATGCAACTGGACAGGTCCCTCAATCATGTTGTAATTATGGGTTTTAATTTGTAAAATCATACTTTTTAAAATATTCTTGTCTTTAAGAGAAATTGTAATGTTTGGATAACAATCAAAAGAAATTGGACCTTTACACAAACTGGATTCAATGCTACTTAGCAAAGAATCATCAAAAGAGATGAATCGACCATCTCTAAGGACAGCTAAAATAAAAGTGTCAAGGCCTTCTTTGGTCAATGGTTTTATTCCTACTTGAATCAAACAAATATGGATATAATTAAAATTCTTTTCTCTTAATTTCTTTAAAGATTTTTCTAAAAACAAATGAATTATCTCAAAAGACTTTGAAAGAGTTATATCACGTTCTTCAGTGTTTATAACATAATCATTTTTTAAAAAATCAAGCTTTTTTGTTTTATAAATCATGTCTTTATTGACCTTTGGTAAATCCTAATTATCAATTGCTTTGTTGAAATCTTCGATTACAAATTCTTCCGAATTCACAACATTCTTTGAATTACTAGTCCTTCCAGAAGAAGAGATAGAAAAGGACGATGCTCTACCGAGCAGAGGATTCATGGTTAAAAACCTATGCAGTATTCTAGGTTCTGTCAATATGGCTACAGGTATGGATTTACAGCCCTATACGGAAAACTTATCCTAAGACGAGACTTACAACCAGTAAGAAATTCACCACACAAACAAGAATTGAAAATAAAACACAAGTCTTTAAACATAAAACTCTGAACAGTATAACACTATCCTCCACTTGGCTCTGATACCAGATGGCTCTGATACCAGATGGGAAATAATGATCGAAGGAAGGGAATTGGTGGATAAAGTTCCCATCTGTTTACCATAGAAAGAAAATGCATTAAACCGGGATTGATTTAAGGCACTTGGTCTATTATCTATAGCTAGATCTGGTGGAGTCTTGACAGTAGGCAGGGATAATTCCCAATGGATTTTGTTGGCTTTAGGGGCAGAATTGTCTGTGAAGGTTTCTATATCAGAGGAGGTTATAGAAGATTGATCATGTTCTAATACTCCAATCTTGCTAGATTGAGGAGTATCAGGGGCTATTTGAACTTTGCTAGATGAGGAAGAAACTTCTATCCTATCTAGTTGTTCCCTAATGGCTTTAGCAAAATCTAATTGTGACTCTTGAACAAGCTTTTGGCTAGTTTTCGAAACCTGAAAAGGTTTGAAATAGGTTCCTTAAGCTTTTTATCAGAATCCAATTTTGATGAAACATGAGGTGTAGAGGAAACAGTAATGGTTGACTTTTGGAAGTGGTTCTCAATCCTAGTCAACTGCTTTCCTATCGTATTTAAGTTAGTATTACAGAAATTATTGTGCTGAATAATACTACTTAAATTTGATTCATAATCATTTGGCTTTGGAATTTTATAAGGTGAGGCTCTAATTTCTACAGGAGGGTCACCATGTTCTATGGTCAGACTCCTAAGAGGAGGGTGTTCAGATTTAACTTTTCTATTATTATAAAAAAGATTCCACTCAGGGACTTTCTTTCTAATAGTAATAGGGTTTGACACTTTAAAAGAATAAGAAATGTTGTTGTTGGAAGAATAGAGCTCGAACCAATCAAAAAACAATATATGAATTTTATGTGAATTTACAAACTCATAATAAATTTCTTGAATTTCTTTTCTTTGGTTTAAAAAGTGTTTAAAAAATCAAATTATTTTTTCTTTATTATTATCTGAATAAAAGTCATTGTGAAAAAGAGTTTTATCCAGTTCAAAATTCTTTTCAATGACATTTATGACATTTTCTGTTATTGCAGAAAACGTTGGAGAAGTTGGAGGAGAAGGTTCATTCTCTTCCTGTCTTTGTTCATGTTGACTGCTAGTGTAGATTGGATGAGGAACACTAGTAGTGTAATCAACAGAATGTTGTGATTACACTAGTAGTGTAATCACAACATTCTTTGAATTACTAGTCCTTCCAGAAGAAGAGATAGAAAAGGACGATGCTCTACCGAGCAGAGGATTCATGGTTAAAAACCTATACAGTATTCTAGGTTCTGTCAATATGGCTACAGGTATGGATTTACAGCCCTATACGGAAAACTTATCCTAAGACGGGACTTACAACCAGTAAAAAATTCACCACACAAACAAGAATTGAAAATAAAACACAAGTCTTTAAATATAAATCTCTGAACAGTATAACACTATCCTCCACTTGGCTCTGATACCAGATGGCTCTGATACCAGATGGGAAATAATGATCGAAGGAAGGGAATTGGTGGATAAGGTTCCCATCTGTTTACCATAGAAAGAAAATGCATTAAACCGGGATTGATTTAAGGCACTTGGTCTATTATCTATAGCTAGATCTGGTGGAGTCTTGACAGTAGGCAGGGATAATTCCCAATGAATTTTGTTGGCTTTAGGGGCAGAATTGTCTGTGAAGGTTTCTATATCAGAGGAGGCTATAGAAGATTGATCATGTTCTAATACTCCAATCTTGCTAGATTGAGGAGTATCAGGGGCTATTTGAACTTTGCTAGATGAGGAAGAAACTTCTATCCTATCTAGTTGTTCCCTAATGGCTTTAGCAAAATCTAATTGTGACTCTTGAACAAGCTTTTGGCTAGTTTTCGAAACCTGAAAAGGTTTGAAAATAGGTTCCTTAAGCTTTTTATCAGAATCCAATTTTGATGAAACATGAGGTGTAGAGGAAACAGTAATGGTTGACTTTTGGAAGTGGTTCTCAATCCTAGTCAACTGCTTTCCTATCGTATTTAAGTTAGTATTACAGAAATTATTGTGCTGAATAATACTACTTAAATTTGATTCATAATCATTTGGCTTTGGAATTTTATAAGGTGAGGCTCTAATTTCTACAGGAGGGTCACCATGTTCTATGGTCAGACTCCTAAGAGGAGGGTGTTCAGATTTAACTTTTCTATTATTATAAAAAAGATTCCACTCAGGGACTTTCTTTCTAATAGTAATAGGGTTTGACACTTTAAAAGAATAAGAAATGTTGTTGTTGGAAGAATAGAGCTCGAACCAATCAAAAAACAATATATGAATTTTATGTGAATTTACAAACTCATAATAAATTTCTTGAATTTCTTTTCTTTGGTTTAAAAAGTGTTTAAAAAATCAAATTATTTTTTCTTTATTATTATCTGAATAAAAGTCATTGTGAAAAAGAGTTTTATCCAGTTCAAAATTCTTTTCAATGACATTTATGACATTTTCTGTTATTGCAGAAAACGTTGGAGAAGTTGGAGGAGAAGGTTCATTCTCTTCCTGTCTTTGTTCATGTTGACTGCTAGTGTAGATTGGATGAGGAACACTAGTAGTGTAATCAACAGAATGTTGTGATTACACTAGTAGTGTAATCACAACATTCTTTGAATTACTAGTCCTTCCAGAAGAAGAGATAGAAAAGGACGATGCTCTACCGAGCAGAGGATTCATGGTTAAAAACCTATACAGTATTCTAGGTTCTGTCAATATGGCTACAGGTATGGATTTACAGCCCTATACGGAAAACTTATCCTAAGACGGGACTTACAACCAGTAAAAAATTCACCACACAAACAAGAATTGAAAATAAAACACAAGTCTTTAAATATAAATCTCTGAACAGTATAACACTATCCTCCACTTGGCTCTGATACCAGATGGCTCTGATACCAGATGGGAAATAATGATCGAAGGAAGGGAATTGGTGGATAAGGTTCCCATCTGTTTACCATAGAAAGAAAATGCATTAAACCGGGATTGATTTAAGGCACTTGGTCTATTATCTATAGCTAGATCTGGTGGAGTCTTGACAGTAGGCAGGGATAATTCCCAATGAATTTTGTTGGCTTTAGGGGCAGAATTGTCTGTGAAGGTTTCTATATCAGAGGAGGCTATAGAAGATTGATCATGTTCTAATACTCCAATCTTGCTAGATTGAGGAGTATCAGGGGCTATTTGAACTTTGCTAGATGAGGAAGAAACTTCTATCCTATCTAGTTGTTCCCTAATGGCTTTAGCAAAATCTAATTGTGACTCTTGAACAAGCTTTTGGCTAGTTTTCGAAACCTGAAAAGGTTTGAAAATAGGTTCCTTAAGCTTTTTATCAGAATCCAATTTTGATGAAACATGAGGTGTAGAGGAAACAGTGTTGACTTTTGGAAGTGGTTCTCAATCCTAGTCAACTGCTTTCCTATCGTATTTAAGTTAGTATTACAGAAATTATTGTGCTGAATAATACTACTTAAATTTGATTCATAATCATTTGGCTTTGGAATTTTATAAGGTGAGGCTCTAATTTCTACAGGAGGGTCACCATGTTCTATGGTCAGACTCCTAAGAGGAGGGTGTTCAGATTTAACTTTTCTATTATTATAAAAAAGATTCTACTCAGGGACTTTCTTTCTAATAGTAATAGGGTTTGACACTTTAAAAGAATAAGAAATGTTGTTGTTGGAAGAATAGAGCTCGAACCAATCAAAAAACAATATATGAATTTTATGTGAATTTACAAACTCATAATAAATTTCTTGAATTTCTTTTCTTTGGTTTAAAAAGTGTTTAAAAAATCAAATTATTTTTTCTTTATTATTATCTGAATAAAAGTCATTGTGAAAAAGAGTTTTATCCAGTTCAAAATTCTTTTCAATGACATTTATGACATTTTCTGTTATTGCAGAAAACGTTGGAGAAGTTGGAGGAGAAGGTTCCTTCTCTTCCTGTCTTTGTTCATGTTGACTGCTAGTGTAGATCGGATAAGGAACACTAGTAGTGTAATCAACAGAATGTTGTGATTACACTAGTAGTGTAATCACAACATTCTTTGAATTACTAGTCCTTCCAGAAGAAGCGATAGAAAAGGACGATGCTCTACCGAGCAGAGGATTCATGGTTAAAAACCTATGCAGTATTCTAGGTTCTGTCAATATGGCTACAGGTATGGATTTACAGCCCTATACGGAAAACTTATCCTAAGACGGGACTTACAACCAGTAAAAAATTCACCACACAAACAAGAATTGAAAATAAAACACAAGTCTTTAAATATAAATCTCTGAACAGTATAACACTATCCTCCACTTGGCTCTGATACCAGATGGCTCTGATACCAGATGGGAAATAATGATCGAAGGAAGGGAATTGGTGGATAAGGTTCCCATCTGTTTACCATAGAAAGAAAATGCATTAAACCGGGATTGATTTAAGGCACTTGGTCTATTATCTATAGCTAGATCTGGTGGAGTCTTGACAGTAGGCAGGGATAATTCCCAATGAATTTTGTTGGCTTTAGGGGCAGAATTGTCTGTGAAGGTTTCTATATCAGAGGAGGCTATAGAAGATTGATCATGTTCTAATACTCCAATCTTGCTAGATTGAGGAGTATCAGGGGCTATTTGAACTTTGCTAGATGAGGAAGAAACTTCTATCCTATCTAGTTGTTCCCTAATGGCTTTAGCAAAATCTAATTGTGACTCTTGAACAAGCTTTTGGCTAGTTTTCGAAACCTGAAAAGGTTTGAAAATAGGTTCCTTAAGCTTTTTATCAGAATCCAATTTTGATGAAACATGAGGTGTAGAGGAAACAGTGTTGACTTTTGGAAGTGGTTCTCAATCCTAGTCAACTGCTTTCCTATCGTATTTAAGTTAGTATTACAGAAATTATTGTGCTGAATAATACTACTTAAATTTGATTCATAATCATTTGGCTTTGGAATTTTATAAGGTGAGGCTCTAATTTCTACAGGAGGGTCACCATGTTCTATGGTCAGACTCCTAAGAGGAGGGTGTTCAGATTTAACTTTTCTATTATTATAAAAAAGATTCCACTCAGGGACTTTCTTTCTAATAGTAATAGGGTTTGACACTTTAAAAGAATAAGAAATGTTGTTGTTGGAAGAATAGAGCTCGAACCAATCAAAAAACAATATATGAATTTTATGTGAATTTACAAACTCATAATAAATTTCTTGAATTTCTTTTCTTTGGTTTAAAAAGTGTTTAAAAAACCAAATTCTTTTTTCTTTATTATTATCTGAATAAAAGTCATTGTGAAAAAGAGTTTTATCCAGTTCAAAATTCTTTTCAATGACATTTATGACATTTTCTGTTATTGCAGAAAACGTTGGAGAAGTTGGAGGAGAAGGTTCCTTCTCTTCCTGTCTTTGTTCATGTTGACTGCTAGTGTAGATCGGATGAGGAACACTAGTAGTGTAATCAACAGAATGTATTGAGGATCTAGGTATATCCGAGGTAGAAACCTAGGTTGATTTATAACAGAAGGGATTTTTGAAAATTTTCTTTCTAGTGAAGAAATGCTCTTGGAAGAGCTTGCATCAGAGAATCTATAAGATGTAAATCTCTTAAAGGACAATGTGACTTTACCATCAGTATACTGAGTCACATTTTGCAACTCTGTATTAGGTTCAAGTTGTTTCGGAATGACTGGTGCAGTGGCTCCTTCAAGAATCCATTCGTCTGGAAGATTGATATCTTTCCATTGGATTGGTTTTGGGATGACAGTATTGGCTTTAGAAAAGTCAGTCTGCAAGAGAAGAGTTTCATCTCTTTTTGACTGGAATTTGTGCTGTGTACTAAATGCAGAAATCATGGCTTTATAAGAAATTTTAAAAATTAATGCAACTGGGACAGATCCCTCAATCATGTTGTAATTATGGGTTTTAATTTGTAAAATCATACTTTTTAAAATATTCTTGTCTTTAAGAGAAATGGTAATGTTTGGATAACAATAAAAGAAATTGGACCTTTACACAAACTGGATTCAATGCTACTTAGCAAAGAATCATCAAAAGAGATGAATCGATCATCTCTAAGGACAACTAAAATAGAAGTGTCTTGGCCTTCTTTGGTCAATGGTTTTATTCCTACTTGAATCAAACCAATATGGATATAATTAAAATTCTTTTCTCTTAATTTCTTTAAAGATTTTTCTGAAAACAAATGAATTGTCTTAAAAGGCTTTGAAAGAGTTATATCACGTTCTTCAGTCTTTATAATATAATCATTTTTTAAAAAATCAAGCTTTTTTGTTTTATAAATCATGTCTTTATTGACCTTTGGTAAATCCCAATTATCAATTGCTTTGTTGAAATCTTCGATTACAAATTCTTCTGAATTCACAACATTCTTTGAATCACTAGTCCTTCCAGAAGAAGAGCTAGAAAAGGACGATGCTCTACCGAGCAGAGGATTCATGGTTAAAAACCTATGCAGTATTCTAGGTTCTGTCAATATGGCTACAGGTATGGATTTACAGCCCTATGCGGAAAACTTATCCTAAGACGGGACTTACAACCAGTAAGAAATTCACCACACAAACAAGAATTTAAAATAAAACACAAGTCTTTAAATACAAAACTCTGAACAGTATAACACTATCCTCCACTTGGCTCTGATACCAGATGGGATATAATGATCGAAGGAAGGATGTGCTTTCAAGAAAAATTTAAAACTTCAGATTTAAACAATTTTTAGACTTGGCTTGGTACGTAGCGTTGTTATCTAATGAATCGATCCGGCTGAGATGTTTTACAGCCGATCTTTAATAGCGCTTTGGACCAGTAGCCCGCATCCTCGAGTGTCCAGCTTATATACCAAAATCAATTTTGTTTTACCAAATAATTATTAAATTCTTTAATCGCGGTTGGTCAGATATTATTATTTTACCAAATATAGTTTAGATTCTTTAGCAAGCCTAGCAACACATACTTATAAGGCTTGGGTGCATACACAGTACCAGATCCGGTACCCGAAAATGGTGATCTGAAGAAGGGGGGAGAAGAGAATACAACCGAGGGGAGAGATCCGATCTCTATGTCTCGGAGGAATGTAACAATTTATATGGCAGATCTGATAGAGATCAGTCTGCAGAGCATGCTTTAAAAATAAATAACTGAAACTTAAATTGCTTTAAATTAAATAAATGCTTTAAAGTAAATTGCGGAAATTAAAATTACATGGAAATGGAAATTGCTTTATATTTAAATTATAAAGATAAAATGCTCACATTCTCTTTAGATCTGATTGCTTTAAGAGATTACAAGAGAGATTCTAGAAAAATTCTGAAAACAAGGAACTTAACCAATTATGGAGAAATTCCTTGAATACAGAAAACTTCTTTGTTCTCGAAGAGAGAGAGAGAGAGAAGAGAGAGAAGAGAGAGAGGAGAGACGAAAGAAAGAGAAACTAAAATTGTAATCCAAGGAGTCTAAGTCTTCCTCTTGGTTTTTATACAAAATGTAATTTAAACTGTAGACTGTAGCGGAGCTGTAGCATACAGTAATCTTTGGAACTCTGCACTGTAGATTGTGGCGGAGCTGTTGCTTTGTACATGAAGATTCGGATGCTTTGTAGAAAATACGAACTGGGTGAAGAGACATGTGCGCTCTCACTTGTGTCTAGAGGACCACCCGAAAATACAAGGAAAATATAAATAAATGGAAACTCTGTACTCTTTTTTTTTTTTTTTACATGAAAACTACAAAACGAATTTAGACTTAAGAAAAATTATTTGCAATATTTTATTGGAGAGAAAATCCCGAAACAATCATCTTCATTTTCATCTCCAAGGGAAATAAATGGTTCTGCCTTAAATCAATCCCGGTTTAATGCATCTTCTGTCTATGAATGGAATATCGATGGTATGTCTGATTACAATATCCTAGAATTGTTGCAACAGATGACCATGGCAGCTAATGCCTATAAAACCCAATCACTGATAGAGGCATAGCAGAAATCCTTATTGCTGGTTTTACAGGTCAACTTAAAGGATGGTGGGATCATCTCCTCACCAACCAGCAACAATTAGATATTCTTAATTCCATCCAAAAAGATCAAGATGGTATCCCCATTGTTGATGAAACAAATAGTCCGATTCAGGATGCAGTAGCTACCTTGATTTTGACTATTCCCTCCATTTTATAGGTGACCCTTCGCACCTTAGAGACAAAAATGCTGAGTTACTACATAACTTGAGATGTAGGAAACTTAGTGAGTTCCAGGATTACAAAACCACTTTCTTTACTAGACTATTCCTTAGGGATGATGCTAACCACATAACTTGGAAGGAAAAATTCCTTGCAGGTTTACCTACCCTTCTAGGTGAGAAATTTATAAATTCCATTAAAGCCCTATATGATAATCGTATTCCTTATGACGAACTTACTTATGGTGAGTTAGTCAGTTTTGTCAACAAAGAAGGTTTAAAGATTTGTCAAGATTTGAAATTACAGAAGCGACTTAAAATGGAGCTTAGGAAATCTAAGTAAGAATTAAGTAGTTTCTGTAAACAATTCAATTATGACCCCTTTAGAACTTCTACTTCCAAAGATTGTAATGGTAAGTGTTCTTCTAAACCTTACAAAAAATATTACAAATCTAAAGCTTATAAGAAACCCTTTCGTGCATTTAGAGAACTTCCTTATAAGAAACCTTCGAAGCCTTATAGGAAACCCAATTTCTCTAAAAAGAAAGCGTTTAGAGCCAACCTAAAACCCATGTTAATTACAAAGATGCCATATGTCATAAATGTGTATCAAGGCCATACTGTAAAATATTGCCGTATGAATAGAAAGCTTCATGAGCTTGACCTTGATGAAGAAAACCCTTTCCAAAATCTACCCTCTCTTCTTATAGAGTCTTTTGACTCTGAGTCTTCCATGTCGGGAGATAGTGACCCTCTCCAGGTCGATGAGTTGATAGATTCGGAATACCTCTGCATCTAGCAGCAGTGACTCTGAATCTAGATTCTTATTTAAAGAAAATCAATTTTTGACTAAAGACCAATAAATTTTTCTTGAACTTGTAAAGCCTATTTTTGACCCTGTTCTTCAAAAAGAACCTTGATAAACTTTTGAAAACTTTGATTTTAAATAAACCTAAATCTTCTAAAGTCCATTTGTTAAAAAAAAATTCTTATGACCTTACTGAGATTTTGGGTAATAGACCGCCAAGAACCAATTCCCACATACAAGATCTTCCGAAGAGATTAAAGAAATCAAACTTGAGATTAAGGATTTGAAAAGAAAAACAAAAATGTGATTCTCAAACGAATTCAACTTCTTTTACAAAAGCAATTAGAAAATAATTCTGATAAGAAAATTGAGTCTGATGGTGATAATGACCAGAATTTAGAAAATATTGAATCCGTTCCAAATGATTTCTTATTTGTTTTAAACAAATCACCACCAGAAAATATTTTATTAAGATTTCTTTAATTTTTTCCAGAGATTTTGCAATTGACGCCATTGCCCTTTTTGACACGGGTGCTGATTTAAATTGCATTAGAGGAGGACATTGTGCCAAAACGTTTTCATGAGAAAACAAAAGAAAGACTTTCTGCTGCTAATAATTCAAAACTTAAAGTCAACTCTAAAAGTCGAAGCCTCCATTCTAAATGGTGATTTGAATTCAAAACCTCTTTTGTTCTTACTAATGATATTCATCATCCAATCATTTTAGGAACTCCTTTTATAAAACCTAATAAACTCCTTATACTGTTAATTATGATAGTATATTTTTTAAAGTAAAAAATAAAAAGCTTGTTTTCCCCTTTTATAGAAAACCTAAAACAGAAATTTAAATATTTTCAAAACTTGTTCTGTGTACCAAGTCAGATTAATAATCTTCCTCAAATCAAATAACAAATCTAATGTTTTTACAAAAAGGATTTGAGTTTACAAAGAATTGATAACCAATTAAAAATGATTTATCCAAAAAAAATATCTGATTTCAAACCTTATTCAAAAAGAAATATGTGATGATCTTGCTTCTGCTTTTTGGAATAGGAAACAATACCTGGTGGATTTGCCATATGAAAGTTCTTTTGATGAAAAACAGATACCCACTAAAGCTCGACCAATCCAAATGAATATGGATTTAAACGACATTGTAAAGAAGAAATAAAAGATTTAGAAAAAAAGGTCTTATTGTAAAATTCAGGTCACCTTGGTCATGTGCCGCTTTTTATGTCAATAAAAATTCTGAAATTGAAAGAGGGACTCCTAGACTTGTGATAAATTACAAGCTTAAATAAAGCTTTAAAATGGATTAGGTATCCCATACCTAATAAAAAGGATTTGCTTCAAAAACTTCATTCTGCTTTCATTTTTTCAAAATTTGATATGAAATCGGGTTTTTGGCAAATTCAAATTCATCCAAGTGACCGTTACAAAACTACTTTTACTGTTCCATTTGGACAGTATGAGTGGACTGTTATGTCATTTGGCCGAAAAAATGCACCCTCAGAATTTCAAATAAATTATGAATGATATTTACAATCCCTTTTCTGAGTTTTGCATTGTTTATATCGATGATGTTTTGATTTTCTCTCAAACCATCGACCAACATTTCCGTCATTTAAAGACTTTTTATTTTGCCACCAGAAAGGCTGGACTGGCAATTTCTAGTTCTAAAGTCTCTTTGTTCCAAACAAGATAAGGTTCCTAGGTCACAATATTTCCAAAGGAACAATTACCCCTATAGATCAATCTCTTGCATTTGCCGATAAATTTCCTGATAAGATTCTTGATAAAACA
>VKKW01000653.1:0-28142 GCA_018350135.1 Citrus trifoliata
GGGCGAGACTTTTCGTCCGGCCTCCGTGTTCCCAAAATAGGCCGCGGGCACGGCCGCCCAAAAATGAGCACCTGAAGGCCCCCGTCCCACAACCCCCTGCAGAAAATGCCCAAACGAGGGGTGGGCTATAGACTTGGTGCGGGGTTGGGGCCAACTTCGTCCGCCGGACTCGGAATGGGCCGAGACTTTGCGAGCGGCCTCCGTGTGCCCGCGGGATGATCCAGACACAGCAGCGCCCAAAAACGAGCACCCGAAGTCCACCGTCCCCCAACCCCCCAGCGGAAAAATGCCCAAAACAGGGGTGGGCTATAGCCTTGGTGGGGGTTGGGGCCCACTTCGTCCGCCGGACTCGGAATGGGGCGAGACTTTGTGTGCGGCCTCCGTGTACCAAAAATAGGCCGCGGGCACGGCCGCGCCCAAATACGAGCGTTCGAAGGCCCCCGTCTCACAACCCCTGCGGAAAATGCCCAAACGAGGGGTGGGCTATAGCCTTGGTGGGGGTTGGGGCCAACTTCGTCCGCCGGACTCGGAATGGGGCTAGGCTTTCGTGCGGCCTCCGTGTGCCAAAAATAGGCCGCGGGCACAGCCGCGCCAAAAAAGCCCCCGAAGGCCCCCGTCCCACAACCCCCCTGCGGAAAATGGCCAAAACGAGGGGTGGGCTATAGCCTTGGTGGGGGGCTGGGGCCAACTTCGTCCGCCGGACTCGGAATGGGGCGAGACTTTGGGTGCGGTCTCCGTGTGCAAAAAATAGGCCGCGGACACGGCCGCACCCAAAAACGAGCCCCCGAAGGCCCCCGACCCACAACCCCCCTGCGGAAAATGCCCAAATCGAGGGGTGGGCTATAGCCTTGGTGGGGGGCTGGGGCCAACTTCGCCGCCAGACTCGGAATGGGCCGAGACTTTGCGAGCGGCCTCCGTGTGCCGGGGGATGTCCCAAGCACAGCCACGGCAAAAAACGAGCCCCGAAGGCCCCTCCCACAACCCCCCTGCGGAAAATGCCCAAATCGAGGGTGGGCTATAGCGTTGGGGGGCTGGGGCCAACTTCGTCCGCCGGACTCGGAATGGGCGAGACTTTGTAAGCAGCCTCGTGTGCCCGCGGGAATTTCTCCAGGCACGGCCGCCGCCTAAAACTAGCCCCCGAAGCCCCCGTTCCAAACCCCCTGCGGAAAATGCCCAAATCGAGGGGTGGGCTATAGGCCTTGTGGGGGCTGGGGCCAATTCGTCCGCCGGACTCGGAATGGGCCGAGACTTTGCGTGCGGGCCTCGTGTGCCAAAATTATGCCGCGGTCACGGGCCGCGCCCAAAATGACCCCCGAAGGCCCCGTCCCACATCCCACCCGCGGAAAATGCCCAAATCGATGGGGGGCTATAGCCTTGGTGGTGGGGCTGGGACCAACTTCGTCCGCCGGACTCGGATGGGGCGGGGCTTTGCGTGCGGCCTCCGTGTTGCCAAAAATAGGCACGGCCGCGCCCAAAAACGAGCCCCCGAAAGGATCCCGTCCCACAATCCCACCTACGGAAAATGCCCAAATTGAGGGTGGGCTATAGCCTTGGTGGGGGGCTGGGGCGAACTTCGTCCGCCGTACTCGGAATGGGCCGAGACTTTGCGAGCGGTCTCCGTATGCCCGCGGGATGTCCCAGGCACAGCCGCGGCAAACATGAGTGCCCGAAGTCTACCATTCCACAACCGAACAGCGGAAAATGCCCAAAATGAGGGGTGGGCTATAGCCTTGGTGGAGGGTTGGGGCGAACTTCGTTCGCCGGACTCGGAATGGGCCCAGACTTTGCGAGCGGCTTCCGTGTGCCCGCGGGATGTCCCAGGCACAGACGCGGCCAAAAATGAGTGCCCGATGTCCGCCGTCCCGTAACCCCCCAGCGGAAAAAATGACCAAAACGAGGGGTGGGCTATAGCCTTGGTGGGGGGTTGGGGCCAACTTCGTCCGCCGGACTCGGAATGGGGCTAGACTTGTGTGCGGCCTCCGTGTACCAAAAATAGGCCGCGGGCATGGCCGCGCCCAAATACGAGCGTTCGAAGGCCCCCGTCTCACAACCCCCTGCGGAAAATGCCCAAAACGAGGGTGGGCTATAGCCTTGGTGGGGGGTTGGGGCCAACTTCGTCCGCCGGACTCGGAATGGGGCTAGACTTTGCGTGCGGCCTCCGTGTGCCAAAAATAGGCCGCGGGCACAGCCGCGCCCAAAAAAGAGCCCCCGAAGGCCCCCGTCCCACAACCCCCTGCGGAAAATGACCAAAACGAGGGGTGGGCTATAGCCTTGGTGGGGGGCTGGGGCCAACTTCGTCCGCCGGACTCGGAATGGGCCGAGACTTTGCGAGCGGCCTCCGTGCGCCGGGGGATGTCCCAAGCACAGCCACGGCAAAAAACAAGCACCGAAGGCCCCCGTCCCACAACCCCCCTGCGGAAAATGCCCAAATCGAGGTTTGGGCAATAGCGTTGGTGGGGGGCTGGGGCCAACATCGTCCGCCGGACTCGGAATGGGCCGAGACTTTGCAAGCAGCCTCTGTGTGCCCGCGGGATGTCCCAGGCACAGCCGCGGCCAAAAACTAGCCCCCGAAGGCCCCCGTTCCACAACCCCCTGGGGAAAATGCCCAAATCGAGGGGTGGGCTATAGCCTTGGTGGGGGGTTAGGGCCAACTTCGTCCGCCGGACTCGGAATGGGGCGAGACTTTGTGTGCGGCCTCCGTGTACCAAAAATAGGCCGCGGGCACGGCCATGCCCAAATACGAGCGTTCGAATGCCCCCGTCCCACAACCCCCTGCGGAAAATGCCCAAAACGAGGGGTGGGCTATAGCCTTGGTGGGGAGTTGGGGCCAGCTTCGTCCGCCGGACTCAGACGAGGGCGAGACTTTGCGTATGGCCTCCGTGTGCCAAAAATAAGCCAAGGGCACGGACGCGCCCAAAAACGAGCCCCCGAAGTCCCCCGTCCCACAACCCCCCTCCGGAAAATGCCCAAATCGAGGGGTGGGCTATAGCCTTGGTGGGGGGCTGGGGTCCACTTCGTCCGCCGATTCGGAATGGGGCTAGACTTTACGTGCGGCCTCCGTCTGCCAAAAATACGCCGCGGGCACAGCCGCGCCCAAAAAAGAGCCCCCGAAGGCCCCCGTCCCACAACCCCCCTGCGGAAAATGCCCAAAACGAGGGGTTGGCTATAGCCTTGGTGGGGGGTTGCGGCCCACTTCGACCGCCGCACTCGGAATGGGCCGAGACTTTGTGAGCGGCCTCCGTGTTCCCGCGGGATGTTCCAGGCACAGCCGCGCCCAAAAACGAGTGCCCCAAGTCCACTGTCCCACAACCCCCCAGCGGAAAAATGCCCAAAACCAGGGGTGGGCTATAACCTTGGTGGGGGGTTGGGGCCAACTTCGTCCGCCGGACTCGGAATGGCCCGAGACTTTGCTAGCGGCCTCCATGTGCCCGCGGGATGTCGTTGCCACAGAAGCGCCCAGAAATGAGCGCCCGAAGGCCTCCATCCCACAACCCCCCAGCGGAAAATGCCCAAAACGAGGGGTGGGCTATAGCCTTGGTGGGGGGTTGGGGCCAACTTCGTCCGCCGGAATCGGAATGGGGCGAGACTTTTCGTCCGGCCTCCGTGTTCCCAAAAATAGGCCGCGGGCACGGCCGCGCCCAAAAATGAGCACCTGAAGGCCCCCGTCCCACAACCCCCTGCAGAAAATGCCCAAAACGAGGGGTGGGCTATAGACTTGGTGCGGGGTTGGGGCCAACTTCGTCGCCGGACTCGGAATGGGCCGAGACTTTGCGAGCGGCCTCCGTGTGCCCGCGGGATGATCCAGACACAGCAGCGCCCAAAAACGAGCACCCGAAGTCCACCGTCCCCCAACCCCCCAGCGGAAAAATGCCCAAAACAAGGGGTGGGCTATAGCCTTGGTGGGGGGTTGGGGCCCACTTCGTCCGCCGGACTCGGAATGGGGCGAGACTTTGTGTGCGGCCTCCGTGTACCAAAATAGGCCGCGGGCACAGCCGCGTCCAAAAAAGAGCCCCCGAAGGCCCCCGTCCACAACCCCCTGCGGAAAATGGCCAAAACGAGGGGTGGGCTATAGCCTTGGTGGGGGCTGGGGCCAACTTCGTCCGCCGGACTCGGAATGGGGCGAGACTTTGGGTGCGGTCTCTGTGTGCAAAAAATAGGCCGCGGACACGGCCGCACCCAAAAACGAGCCCCCGAAGGCCCCCGACCCACAACCCCCTGCGGAAAATGCCCAAATCGAGGGGTGGGCTATAGCCTTGGTGGGGGGCTGGGGCCAACTTCGTCCGCCAGACTCGGAATGGGCCGAGACTTTGCGAGCGGCCTCCGTGTGCCGGGGGATGTCCCAAGCACAGCCACGGCAAAAAAACGAGCCCCCGAAGGCCCCCGTCCCACAACCCCCCTGCGGAAAATGCCCAAATCGAGGGGTGGGCTATAGCGTTGGTGGGGGGCTGGGGCCAACTTCGTCCGCCGGACTCGGAATGGGCCGAGACTTTGTAAGCAGCCTCTGTGTGCCCGCGGGAATTTCCCAGGCACGGCCGCCGCCTAAAACTAGCCCCCGAAGCCCCCGTTCCACAACCCCCTGCGGAAAATGCCCAAATCGAGGGGTGGGCTATAGCCTTGGTGGGGGGCTGGGGCCAACTTCGTCCGCCGGACTCGGAATGGGCCGAGACTTTGCGTGCGGCCTCCGTGTGCCAAAATTAGGCCGCGGTCACGGCCGCGCCCAAAAATGAGCCCCCGAAGGCCCCCGTCCCACAATCCCACCCGCGGAAAATGCCCAAATCGAGGGGTGGGCTATAGCCTTGGTGGGGGGCTGGGACCAACTTCGTCCGCCGGACTCGGAATGGGGCGGGGCTTTGCGTGCGGCCTCCGTGTGCCAAAAATAGGCACGGCCGCGCCCAAAAACGAGCCCCCGAAGGATCCCGTCCCACAATCCCACCTGCGGAAAATGCCCAAATTGAGGGGTGGGCTATAGCCTTGGTGGGGGGCTGGGGCGAACTTCGTCCGCCGTACTCGGAATGGGCCGAGACTTTGCGAGCGGTCTCCGTATGCCCGCGGGATGTCCCAGGCACAGCCGCGGCAAAACATGAGTGCCCGAAGTCTACCATTCCACAACCGAACAGCGGAAAATGCCCAAAATGAGGGGTGGGCTATAGCCTTGGTGGAGGGTTGGGGCGAACTTCGTTCGCCGGACTCGGAATGGGCCCAGACTTTGCGAGCGGCTTCCGTGTGCCCGCGGGATGTCCCAGGCACAGACGCGGCCAAAAATGAGTGCCCGATGTCCGCCGTCCCGTAACCCCCCAGCGGAAAAATGACCAAAACGAGGGGTGGGCTATAGCCTTGGTGGGGGGTTGGGGCCAACTTCGTCCGCCGGACTCGGAATGGGGCTAGACTTTGTGTGCGGCCTCCGTGTACCAAAAATAGGCCGCGGGCATGGCCGCGCCCAAATACGAGCGTTCGAAGGCCCCCGTCTCACAACCCCCTGCGGAAAATGCCCAAAACGAGGGGTGGGCTATAGCCTTGGTGGGGGGTTGGGGCCAACTTCGTCCGCCGGACTCGGAATGGGGCTAGACTTTGCGTGCGGCCTCCGTGTGCCAAAAATAGGCCGCGGGCACAGCCGCGCCCAAAAAAGAGCCCCCGAAGGCCCCCGTCCCACAACCCCCTGCGGAAAATGACCAAAACGAGGGGTGGGCTATAGCCTTGGTGGGGGGCTGGGGCCAACTTCGTCCGCCGGACTCGGAATGGGCCGAGACTTTGCGAGCGGCCTCCGTGCGCCGGGGGATGTCCCAAGCACAGCCACGGCAAAAAACAAGCACCCGAAGGCCCCCGTCCCACAACCCCCCTGCGGAAAATGCCCAAATCGAGGTTTGGGCTATAGCGTTGGTGGGGGGCTGGGGCCAACATCGTCCGCCGGACTCGGAATGGGCCGAGACTTTGCAAGCAGCCTCTGTGTGCCCGCGGGATGTCCCAGGCACAGCCGCGGCCAAAAACTAGCCCCGAAGGCCCCCGTTCCACAACCCCCTGGGGAAAATGCCCAAATCGAGGGGTGGGCTATAGCCTTGGTGGGGGGCTGGGGCCAACTTCGTCCACCGGACTCGGAATGGGCCGAGACTTTGCGTGCGGCCTCCGTGTGCCAAAATTAGGCCGCGGGCACGGCCGCGCCCAAAAACGAGCCCCCGTAGGCCCTCGTCCCACAATCCCACCCGCGGAAAATGCCCAAATCGAGGGGTGGGCTATAGCCTTGGTGGGGGGCTGGGACCAACTTCGTCCGCCGGACTCGGAATGGGGCGGGGCTTTGCGTGCGGCCTCCATGTGCCAAAAATAGGCACGGCCGAGCCCAAAAACGAGCCCCCGAAGGCTCCCATCCCACAATCCCACCTGCGGAAATGCCCAAATCGAGGGGTGGGCTATAGCCTTGGTGGGGGGCTGGAGCCAACTTTGTCCGCCGTACTCGGAATGGGCCGAGACTTTGCGAGCGGCCTCCGTGTGCCCACGGGATGTCCCAGGCTCAGCCGCGGCAAAAAACGAGTGCCCGAAGTCTACCATTCCACAACCGAACAGCGGAAAATGCCCAAAATGAGGGGTGGGCTATAGCCTTGGTGGAGGGTTGGGGCGAACTTCGTCCGCCGGACTCGGAATGGGCCCAGACTTTGCGAGCGGCCTCCGTGTGCCTGCGGGATGTCCCAGGCACAGCCGTGGCCAAAAATGAGTGCCCGATGTCCGCCGTCCCGTAACGCCCCAGCGGAAAATGCCCAAAACAAGGGGTGGGCTATAGCCTTGGTGGGGGGCTGGGGCGAACTTCGTCCGCCGGACTCGGAATGGGGCGAGACTTTGCGTGCGGCCTCCGTGTGACAAAAATAGACCGCGGGCACGGCCGCGCCCAAAAACGTGCCCCCGAAGGCACCCGTCCCACAACCCCCTGGGGAAAATGCCCAAAACGAGGGGTGGGCTATAGCCTTGGTGAGGGGCTGTGGCCAACTTTGTCCGCCGGACTCGGAATGGGGCGAGACTTTGCGTGCGGCCTCCGTGTGCCTACGGGATGTCCCAGGCACAGCCGCGGCCAAAAATGAGTGCCCGATGTCCGCCGTCCCGTAACCCCCCAGCGGAAAATGCCCAAAACAAGGGGTGGGCTATAGCCTTGGTGGGGGGCTGGGGCGAACTTCGTCCGCCGGACACGGAATGGGGCGAGACTTTGCGTGCGGCCTCCGTGTGCCAAAAATAGACCGCGGGCACGGCCGCGCCCAAAAACGTGCCCCCGAAGGCACCCGTCCCACAACCCCCTGGGGAAAATGCCCAAAACGAGGGGTGGGCTATAGCCTTGGTGAGGGGCTGCGGCCTCCGTGTGCCCACGGGATGTCGTAGACACAGCCGCGGCCAAAAACGAGCGCCCGAAGTCCACCGTCCCACAACCCCCCAGCGGAAAATGCCCAAAACGAGGGGTGGGCTATAGCCTTGGTGGGGGGTTGGGGCCCACTTCGTCCGCCGGACTCGGAATGGGGCGAGACTTTGCGTGCGGCCTCCGTGTGCCTACGGGATGTCCCAGGCACAGCCGCGGCCAAAAATGAGTGCCCGATGTCCGCCGTCCCGTAACCCCCCAGCGGAAAATGCCCAAAACAAGGGGTGGGCTATAGCCTTGGTGGGGGGCTGGGGCGAACTTCGTCCGCCGGACACGGAATGGGGCGAGACTTTGCGTGCGGCCTCCGTGTGCCAAAAATAGACCGCGGGCACGGCCGCACCCAAAAACGTGCCCCCGCAGGCCCCTGTCCCACAACCCCCTGGGGAAAATCACCAAAACGAGGGGTGGGCTATAGCCTTGATGGGGGGTTGGGGCCAACTTCGTCCGCCGGACTCGGAATGGGCCGAGACTTTGCGAGCGGCCTCCGTGTGCCCACGGGATGTCGTAGGCACAGCCGCGGCCAAAAACGAGCGCCCGAAGTCCACCGTCCCACAACCCCCCAGCGAAAAATGCCCAAAACGAGGGGTAGGCTATAGCCTTCGTGGGGGGTTGGGGCCAACTTCGTCCGCCGGGCTCCGAATGGGGCGAGACTTTGCGAGCGGCCTCCGTGTGCCAAAAATACGGCGCGGGCACAGCCGCGCCCAAAAACAAGTCCACGAAGGCCCCCGTCCCACAACCCCCTACGAAAAATGCACAAATCGAGGGGTGGGCTATAGCCTTGGTGGGGGGCTGGGGCCAACTTCGTCCGCCGGACTCGGAATGGGGCGAGACTTTGCGTGCGGCCTCCGTGTGCCAAAAATAGGCCGCGGGCATGGCCGCACCCAAAAACAAGCCCCCGAAGGCCCCCGTCCCACAACCCCCCCTGCGGAAAAAGCCCAAATCGAGGGGTGGGCTATAGCCTTGGTGGGGGGCTGGGACCAACTTCGTCCGCCGGACTCGGAATGGGGCGAGACTTTGTGTGCGGCCTCTGTGTGCCAAAAATAGTCCGTGGGCATGGCCACACCCATAAAGAGCCCCCGAAGGCCCCCGTCCCACAACCCCCCCTGCGGAAAAAGCCCAAATCGAGGAGTGGGCTATAGCCTTGGTGGGGGGCTGGGGCCAACTTCGTCCGCCAGACTCGGAATGGGCCAAGATTTTGCGTGCGGCCTCTGTGTGCCAAAAATAGGCCGTGGGCACGGCCGCGCCCAAAAATGAGCTCCTGAAGGCCCCCGTCCCACAATCCCCTGCGGAAAATGCCCAAATCGAGGGGTGGGCTATAGCCTTGGTGGGGGACTGGGGCCAACTTCGTCCGCCAGACTCGGAATGGGGCGAGACTTTGGGTGCGGCCTCCGTGTGCCAAAAATAGGCCGCGGGCACGGCCTCGTCCAAAAACGAGCCCCCGATGGCCCCCGTCCCACAACCCCTCTGCAGAAAATGCCCAAATCGAGGGGTGGGCTTTAGCCTTGGTGGGGGGCTGGGGCCAACTTCTTCCGTCGGACTCGGAATGGGCCGAGACTTTGCGAGCGGCCTCCGTGTGCCCGCGGGATGTGCCAGGCACAGCCATGGCCAAAAACGAGTGCCCGAAGTCCACCGCCCCACAACCCCCCAGCGGAAAATGCCCAAAACGAGGAGTATGCTATAGCCTTGGTGGAGGGCTGGGGCCAACTTCGTCCGCCGGGCTCGGAATGGGCCGAGACTTTGCGTGCGTCCTTCGTGTGCCAAAAATATACCGCGGGCACGGCCGCATCGAAAAAAGAGTCCCCGAAGGCCGCCGTCCCACAACCCCTCTGCGGAAAATGTCCAAATCGAGGGGTGGGCTATAGCCTTGGTGGGGGCTTGGGCCAACTTCGTCCGACGGACTCGGACGGGCCGAGACTTTGCGTGCGGCCTCCGTGTGCCAAATATAGGCCGCGTGCATGGCCGCGTCCAAAAACGAGCCCCCGAAGGCCCCCGTCCCACAACCCCCTGCGGAAAATGCCCAAATCGAGGGGTGGGCTATATAGCCTTGGTGGGGGGCTGGGGCCAACATCGTCCGCCGGACTCGGAATGGGGCGAGACTTTGCGTGCGGATTCCGTGTGCCAAAAATAGGCCGTGGGCACGGCCGCGTCCAAAAATGAGCCCCCGTCCCACAACCCCCTGCAGAAAATGCATAATCGAGGGGTGGGCTATAGCCTTGGTGGGGGGCTGGGGCCAACTTCGTCCGCCGGACTCGGAATGGGCTGAGACTTTGCGATCGGCCCCCGTATGCCCGCGGGATGTCCTAGGCACAGCCGCAGCCAAAAACGAGCGCCCGAAGGCCCCCGTCCCACAACCCCCTGCGGAAAATGCCCAAATCGAGGGGTGGGCTATAGCATTGGTGGGGGGCTGAGGCCAACTTCGTCCACCGGACTCGGAATGGGCCGAGACTTTGCGAACGGCCTCCGTTTACCCGCGGGATGTCCCACGCACAGCCGCGGCCAAACACGAGTGCCCAAAGTCCACCGTCCCACAACCCCTCAGCGGAAAATGCCCAAAACGAGGGGTGGGCTATAGCCTTGGTGGGGGTTGGGGCCAACTTCGTCCGCCGGACTCGGAATAGGGCGAGACTTTGCATGCGGCCTCCGTGTGCCAAAAATAGGCCGCGGGCACGGCCGCACCCGAAGGCCCCCGTCCCACAACCCCCCTGCGGAAAAAGCCCAAATCGAGGGGTGGGCTATAGCCTTGGTGGGGGCTGGGGCCAACTACGTCCGCCGGCCTCAGAATGGGCCGAGACATTGTGAGGGGCCTCCGTGTGCCCGCGAGATGTCCCAGGCATAGCCGCGGCCAAAAACAAGGGCCCGAAGTCCACTGTCCCACAACCCCCCAGCGGAAAATGCCCAAAACGAGGGGTGGGCTATATCCTTGGTGTGGGGTTGGGGCCGACTTCGTCTGCCGGACTCGGAATGGGCCAAGACTTTGCGAGGGGACTCCGTGTGCCCGCGAGATGTCCCAGGCTCAGCCGCGGCCAAAAATGAGCGCCCGAAGTCCACCGTCCCACAACCCCCCTAGCGGAAAATGCCCTAAACGAGGGGTGGGCTATAGCCTTGGTGGGGGGCTGGGGCCAACTTCGTCCGCCGGACTCTGAATCGAGCGAGACTTTGCGTACGGCCTCCGTGTACTAAAAATAGGCCGTGGCCACGGCCGCGCCAAAAAACGAGCCCCCGTAGGCCCCCGTCCCACAACCCCCCTGCGAAAAATGCCCAAAACGAGGGGTGGGCTATAGCCTTTGTGGGGGGTTGGGGCCAACTTCGTCCGTCGGACTCGGAATGGGGCGAGACTTTGCGTGTGGATTCCGTGTGCCAAAAATAGGCCGCGGGCACGGCCGCGTCCAAAAACGAGGCCCCGTCCCACAACCCCCTGCGGAAAATGCATAATCGAGGGGTGGGCTATAGCCTTGGTGGGGGGCTGGGCCCAACTTCGTCCGCCGGACTTGGAATGGGCCGACACTTTGCGATCGGCCTCCGTATGCCCGCGGGATGTCCCAGGCACAACTGTAGCAAAAAACGAGCGCCCGAAGTCCACCGACCCACAAGCCCCCAGCGGAAAATGGCCAAAACGAGGGGTGGGCTATAGCCTTGGTGGGGGGTTGGGGCCAACTTCGTCCGCCGGACTCGGAATCGGGCTAGACTTTGCGTACGGCCTCCGTGTGCCAAAAATAGGCCGCGGGCACGGCCGCGCCCAAAAACAAGCCCCCGAAGGCCCCCGTCCCACTACCCCCTGCGGAAAATGCCCAAATCGAGGGGCGGGCTATAGCCTTGGTGGGGGGCTGGGGCCAACTTCGTCCGCCGGACTCGGAATGGGGCGAGACTTTGCGTGCGGCCTCCGTGTGCCAAAAATAGGCCGCGGGCACGGCCGCGCTCAAAAAAGATTCCCCGAAGGCCCCCGTCCCACAACCCCCTGCGGAAAATGCCGAAATCGAGGGGTGGGCTATAGCTTTGGTGGGGGGCTGAGGCCAACTTCGTCCACCGGACTCGGAATGGGCTGAGACTTTGCGAGCGGCCTCCGTGTGCCCGCGGGATGTCCCACGCACAGCCGCGGCCAAAAATGAGCGCCCGAAGTCCACCGTCCCACAACCCCTCAGCGGAAAATGCCCAAAACGACGGGTGGGCTATAGCCTTGGTGGGGGGTTGGGGCCAACTTCGTCCGCCGGACTCGGAATAGGGCGAGACTTTGCGTGCGGCCTCCGTGTGCCAAAAATAGGCCGCGGGCACGGCCGCGCCCAAAAACGAGCCCCCGAAGGCCCCCGTCCCACAACCCCCCTGCGGAAAAAGCCCAAATCGAGGGGTGGGCTATAGCCTTGGTGGGGGGCTGGGGCCAACTTCGTCCGCCGGCCTCGGAATGGGCCGAGACTTTGCGAGCGGCATCCGTGTGCCCACGGAATGTCCCAGGCACAGCCGCGACCAAAAACGAGCACCCGAAGTCCACCGTCCCACAACCCCACAGCGGAAAATGCCCAAAACCAGGGGTGGGCTATAGCCTTGGTGTGGGGTTGGGGCCAACTTCGTCCGCCGGACTCGGAATGGGCCGAGACTTTGCGAGCAGCCTCCGTGTGCCCGCGGGATGTCCCAGCACAGCCGCGCCCAAAAACAAGTCCCCGAAGGCCCCCGTCCCACAACCCCCTGCGAAAAATGCACAAATCGAGGGGTGGGCTATAGCCTTGGTGGGGGGCTGGGGCCAACTTCGTCCGCCGGACTCGGAATGGGACGAGACTTTCCATGCGGCCTCCATTTGCCAAAAATAGGCCGCGGGCACGGCCGCGTCCAAAAACGAGCCCCCGAAGGCCCCCGTCCCACAACCCCCCTGCGGAAAATGCCCAAATCGAGGGGCGGTCTATAGCCTTAGTGGGGGGCTGGGGGCAACTTCATCCGCCGGACTCGGAATGGGGTGAGACTTTACGTGCGGCCTCCGCGTCCCAAAAATAGGCCGCGGGCACGGCCGCCCCCAAAAACAAGCCCCCGAAGGCCCCGTCCCACAACCCCCTGCGGAAAATGCCCAAATCGAGGGGTGGGCTATAGCATTGGTGGGGGTTGAGGCCAACTTCGTCCTCCGGACTCGGAATGGGCCGAGACTTTGCAAGCGGCCTCCGTGTGCCCGCAGGATGTCCCACGCACAGCCGCGGCCAAAAATGAGCACCCGATGTCCACCGTCCCACAACCCCTCAGCGGAAAATGGCCAAAACGAGGGGTGGGCTATAGCCTTGGTGGGGGGTTGGGGCCAACTTCGTCCGCCGGACTCGGAATGGGTCGAGACTTAGCGAACGGGCTCCGTGTACCCGCGGGATGTCCTCAGCACAGCCGCGGCCAAAAACGAGCGCCCGAAATCTACCGTCCCACAACCCCCCAGCTGAAAAAGCCCAAAACGAGGGGTGGGCTATAGCCTTGGTGGGGGGCTGGGCCCAACTTCGTCCGCCGGACTCGGAATGGGCCGAGACTTTGCGAGCAGCCTCCGTCTGCCCGCGGGATGTCCCAGGCACAGCCTTAGCCAAAACCGAGTGGCCGAGGTCCACCGTCCCGCAACCCCCCAGCCGAAAATGCCCAAAACGAGGGGTGGGCTATAGCCTTGGTGGGGGGTTGGGACCAACTTCGTCCGCCGGACTCGGAATGGGGCCAAACTTTGCGAGCGGCCTCCGTGTCCCCGCGGGATGCCACGTGCACAGCCGCGCCCAAAAAAAAGCGCCCGAATTCCCCCGTCCCTAAACCGCCCAGCGGAAAAGCGCCAAAAGGGGGGTGGGCTATATAGCCTTGGTGGGGGGGTGGCGCGAAGTTGGTCCGCCGGGCTCGGAATGGAGCCAAACTTTGCGAGCGGCCTCCGTGTGCCCGCGGGATGCCCCGGGCACAGCCGTGCCCAAAAACGACCGCCCGAAGGCCCCCGACCCAAAACCGCCCAGCGGAAAATGGCCCAAACGAGGGGTGTGCTATAGCCTTGGTGGGGGGGTGGGGCGAAGTTGGTCCGCCGGACTCGGAATGGGGCCAAATTTTGCGAGCGGCCTCCGTGTACCCGCGGGATGCCACGGGCACAGCCGCGGCCAAAAAGGAGCGCCCGAAGGTCTCCGTCCGAAAACCGCCCTGCCGAAAAGGGCCAAAACGGAGGGTGGGCTATAGCCTTGGTGGGGGGGTGGCGCGAAGTTGGTCCGCCGGGCTCGGAATGGGGCCAAACTTTGCGAGCGGCCTCCGTGTGCCCGCGGGCTGCACCGGGCACAGCCGCGCCCAAAAACGAGCTCCCGAAGGCCCCCGTCCCAAAACCGCCCAGCGGAAAATGGCCCAAACGAGGGGTGTACTATAGCCTTGGTGGGGGGGTGTGGCGAAGTTGGTGAGCCGGACTCGGAATGGGGCCAAACTTTGCGAGCGGCCTCCGTGTGCCCGCGGGATGGCCCGGGCACAGCCGCGCCCAAAAACGAGCGCCCGAAGGCCTCCGTCCCAAAACCGCCCAGCCGAAAAGGGCCAAAACGGGGGGTGGGTTATAGCCTTGGTGGGGGGGGTGGCGCGAAGTTGGTCCGCCGGGCTCGGAATGGGGCCAAACTTTGCGAGCGGCCTCCGTTTGCCCGCGGGCTGCACCGGGCACAGCCGCGCCCAAAAACGAGCTCCCGAAGGCCCCCGTCCCAAAACCGCCCAGCGGAAAATGGCCCAAACGAGGGGTGTACAATATCCTTGGTGGGGGGGTGTGGCGAAGTTGGTGCGCCGGACTCGGAATGGGGCCAAACTTTGCGAGCGCCGTCCATATGCCCGCTGGATGCCCCGGGCACAGCCGCGCCCAAAAATGACCGCCCGAAGGCCCCCGTCCCAAAACCCCCTGCGGAAATTGGCCCGAACGAGGGGTGTGCTATAGCCTTGGTGTGGGGGTGGGGCGAAGTTGGTCCGCCGGACTCGGAATGGGTCCAAAATTTGCGAGCGGCCTCCGTGTGCCCGCGGGATGCCCCAGGCACCGCCGCACCCAAAAACCACCGCCCGAAGGCCCCCGTCCCAAAACCCCCTGCGGAAAATGGCCCAAACGAGGGGTGTGCTATAGCCTTGGTGGGGGGGTGGGGCGAAGTTGGTCCGCCGGACTCGGAATGGGGCCAAACTTTGCGAGCGGCCTCCGTGTGCCCGTGGGATGTCCCGGGCACAGCCGCGCCCAAAAAGCGAGTGCCCGAAGGCCCCCATCCCTAAACCGCCCAGCGGAAAAGGGCCAAAACGGGGGGTGTGCTATAGCCTTGGTGGGGGCGTGGGGCTAAGTTGGTCCGCTGGACTCGGAATGGGTCCAAACTTTGCGAGCGGCCTCCGTGTGCCCGCGGGATGCCCCGGGCAAAGCCGCGCCCAAAAACGAGCACCCCAACTACCCCGTCCCAAAACCGCCCAGCGGAAAAGGGCCAAAACGGGG
The DNA here is from genome assembly GCA_018350135.1 of Citrus trifoliata. Classification (NCBI taxonomy): domain Eukaryota; kingdom Viridiplantae; phylum Streptophyta; class Magnoliopsida; order Sapindales; family Rutaceae; genus Citrus; species Citrus trifoliata. The sequence continues at coordinate 14,805 of VKKW01000653.1, forward strand.
GGTGTGCTATTGCCTTGGTGGGGGAGTGGGGCAAAGTTGGTCCGCCGGACTCGGAATGGGGCCAAACTTTGCGAGCGGCCTCCGTGTGCCCGCGGGATGCCCCGGGCACAGCCGCGCCCAAAAACGAGTGCCCCAACTACCCCGTCCGAAAACCGTCCAGCGGAAAAGGGCCAAAACGGGGGGTGTGCTATAGCCTTGGTGGGGGGGTGGGGCGAAGTTGGTCCTCCGGACTCGGAATGGGGCCAAACTTTGCGAGCGGCCTCCGTGTGCCCGCGGGATGCCCGGGCACAGCCGCGGCCAAAAACGAGCGCCCCAACTACCCCGTCCCAAAACCGCCCAGCGGAAAAGGGCCAAAACGGGGGGTGTGCTATAGCCTTGGTGGGGGGGGGTGGGGCTGGGTTGGTCCGCCGGACTCGGAATGGGGCCAAACTTTGCGACCGGCCTCCGTGTGCCCGCGGGATGCCCCGGGCACAGCCTCGCCCAAAAACGATCGCCCCAACTGCCCCGTCTCAAAACCGCCCAGCGGAAATGGGCCAAAACGGGGGGTGTGCTATAGCCTTGGTGGGGGGGTGGGGCGAAGTTGGTCCGCCGGACTCGGAATGGGGCCAAACTTTGCGACCGGCCTCCGTGTGCCCGCGGGATGCCCCGGGTACAGCCGCGCCAAAAAACGAGCGCCCGAAGGCCCCCGTCCCAAAACCGCCCAGCGGAAAAGGGCCGAAACGAGGGGTGGGCTATAGCCTTGGTGGGCGGGTGGGGCTAAGTTGGTCCGCCGGACTCGGAATGGGGCCAAAATTTGCGACCGGCCTCCGTGTACCCGCGGGATGCCCCGGGCACAGCTGCGCCCAAAAACGAGCGCCTCAACTACCCCGTCCCAAAACCGCCCAGCGGAAAAGGGCCAAAACGGGGGGTGTGCTATAGCCTTGGTGGGGGGGTGGGGCAAAGTTGGTCCGCCGGACTCGGAGTAGGGCAAACGTTTGCGAGCGGCCTCCGTGTGCCCGCGGGATGCCCCGGGCACAGCCGCACCCAAAAACGAGCGCCCCAACTACCCCGTCCCAAAACCGCCCAGCGGAAAAGGGCCAAAACGGGGGGTGTGCTATAGCCTTGGTGGGGGGGTGGGGCGAAGTTGGTCCGCCGGACTCGGAATGGGGCCAAACTTTGCGAGCGGCCTCCATGAGCCCGCGGGATGCCCCGGGCACAACCGCGCCCAAAAACGAGCGCCCCAACGACCCCGTCCCAAAACCGCCCAGCAGAAAAGGGCCAAAACGGGGGGTGTGCTATAGCCTTGGTGGGGGGGTTGGGCGAAGTTGTTCCGCCGGACTCGGAATGGGGCCAAACTTTGCGTCCGGCCTCCGTGTGCCCGTAGGATGCCCCGGGCACAGCCGCGCCCAAAAAATGAGTACTCGATGGCCCCCGTCCCAAAACCGCCCAGCGGAAAAGGTCAAAACGGGTGGGGGGGTAGGGCGAAGTTGGGCCTCCGGACTCAGAATTGGGGCAAACTTTGCGAGCGGCCTCCGTTTACCATGGGGATGCCCCGGGCACAGCCGCGCCCAAAAACGATCGCCCGCAGGCTCACGTCCCAAAAAAGCCCAGCGGAAAAGGGCCAAAACGGGGGGTGGGCTATAGCCTTGGTGGGGGGGGTGGGGCGATGTTGGTCCGCCGGATTCGGAATGGGGACAAACTTTGCGAGCGGCGTCCGTGTGCCATCGGGATGCCCCGGGCACAGCCGCGCCCAAAAACGAGCGCCCGAAGGCCCCCGTCCCAAAACCGCCCAGCGGAAAAGGGCCAAAACGGGGGGTGGGCTATTGACTTGGTGGGGGGGTGGGGCGAAGTTGGTCCGCCGGATTCGGAATGGGGCCAAACTTTGCGAGCGGCCTCCGTGTGCCCGCAGGATGCCCCGGGCACAGCCGCGCCCAAAAAACGAGCGCCCGATGGCCCCCGTCCCAAAACCGCCCAGCGGAAAAGGGCCAAAATGGGAGGTGGGCCATAGCCTTGGTAGGGGGATAGGGCGAAGTTGGTCCTCCGGACTCAGAATGGGGGCAAACTTTGCGAGCGGCCTCCGTGTACCATGGGGATGCCCCGGGCACAGCCGCGCCCAAAAAAAGAGCGCCCGAAGGCCCCCGTCACAAAACCGCCCTGCGGAAAAGGGCCAAAACGGGGGGTGGGCTATAGCCTTGGTGGGGGGGTGGGGCGATGTTGGTCCGCCGGACTCGGAATGGGGACAAACTTTGCGAGCGGCCTCCGTGTGCCCTCGGGATGCCCCGGGCACAGCCGCGCCCAAAAACGAGCGCCCGAAGGCCCCCGTCCCAAAACCGCCCAGCGGAAAAGGGCCAAAACGGGAGGTGGGCCATAGCCTTGGTGGGGGGGTGGGGCGAAGTTGGTCCTCCGGACTCCGAATGGGGCCAAACTTTGCCAGCGGCCTCCGTGTACCATGGGGAGGCCCCGGGCACAGCCGCGCCCAAAAACGAGTGCCCCAACTACCCCGTCCCAAACCGCCCAGCGGAAAAGGGCCAAAACGGGGGGTGTGCTATAGCCTTGGTGGGGGGGTGGGGCTAAGTTGGTCCTCCAGACTCGGAATGGGCCCAAACTTTGCGAGCGGCCTCCGTGTGACCGCGGGATACCCCGGGCACAGCCTCGCCCAAAAACGAGTGACCCAACTACCCCGTCCCAAAACCGCCCAGCAGAAAAGGGCGGAAACGGGGGGTGGGCTATAGCCTTGGTGGGGGGGTGGGGCGAGGTTGGTCCGCCGGACTCCGAATGGGGCCAAACTTGTCGAGCAGCCTCCGTGTGCCCGCGGTATGCCCGGGCACAGCCGCGCCCAAAAACGAGCGCCCCAGCTACCCCGTCCCAAAACCGCCCAGCGGAAAAGGGCCAAAACGGGGGGTGTGCTATAGCCTTGGTGGGGGGGTGGGGCTAAGTTGTTCCGCCGGACTCGGAATGGGGCCAAACTTTGCGAGCGGCCTCCGTGTGCCCGCGGGATGCCCCGGGCACAGCCGCGCCCAAAAACGAGTGCCCCAACTACCCCGTCCCAAAACCGCCCAGCGGAAAAGGGCCATAACGGGGGGTGTGCTATAGCCTTGGTGGGGGGGTGGGGCTAAGTTGGTCCTCCGGACTCGGAATGGGCCCAAACTTTGCGAGCGGCCTCCGTGTGACCGCGGGATGCCCCGGGCACAGCCTCGCCCAAAAACGAGCGACCCAACTACCCCGTCCCAAAACCGCCCAGCGGAAAAGGGCGGAAACGGGGGGTGGGCTATACCCTTGGTGGGGGGGTGGGGCGAGGTTGGTCCGCCGGACTCCGAATGGGGCCAAACTTTTCGAGCGGCCTCCGTGTGCCCGCGGTATGCCCGGGTACAGCCGCGCCCAAAAACGAGCGCCCGAAGGCCCCCGTCCCAAAACCGCCCAGCGGAAAAGGGCCGAAACGAGGGGTGGGCTATAGCCTTGGTGGGGGGGTGGGGCCAAGTTGGTCCGCCGGACTCCGAATGGGGCCAAACTTTGCGACCGGCCTCCGTGTACCCGCGGGATACCCCGGGCACAGCCGCGCCCAAAAACGAGCGCCCCAGCTACCCCGTCCCAAAACCGCCCAGCGGAAAAGGGCCGAAACGGGGGGTGTGCTATAGCCTTGGTGGGGGGGGGGGCTAAGTTGGTCCGCCGAACTCGGATTGGGGCCAAACTTTGCGACCGGCATCCGTGTGCCCGCGGGATGCCCCGGGCACAGCCGCGCCCAAAAACGAGCGCCCCAACTACCCCATCCCAAAACCGCCCAGCGGAAAAGGGCCATAACGGGGGGTGTGCTATAGCCTTGGTAGGGGGGTGGGGCGAAGTTGGTCCGCCGGACTCGGAATGGGGCCAAACTTTGCGAGCGGCTTCTGTATGCCCGCGGGATGCCCCGGGCACAGCCACGCCAAAAACAAGCGCCCCAACTACCCCGTCCCAAAACCGCCCAGCGGAAAAGGGCCAAAACGGGGGGTGTGCTATAGCCTTGGTGGGGGGGTTGGGCGAAGTTGTTCCGCCGGACTCGGAATGGGGCCAAACTTTGCGTCCGGCCTCCGTGTTCCCGCAGGATGCCCCGGGCACAGCCGCGCCCAAAAAACGAGCGCCCGATGGCCCCTGTCCCAAAACCGCCCAACGGAAAAGGGCCCAAACGGGGGGTGGGCTATAGCCTTGGTGGGGGGGTGGGGCGAAGTTGGTCCTCCGGACTCGGAATGGGGCCGAACTTTGCGAGCGGCCTCCGTGTGCCCGCGGGATTCCACGGGCACAGCCGCACCCAAAAACGAGCGCCCCAACTACCCCGTCCCAAAACCGCCCAGCGGAAAAGGGCCAAAACGGGGGGTGTGCTATAGCCTTGGTGGGGGGGTTGGGCGAAGTTGTTCCGCCGGACTCGGAATGGGGCTAAACTTTGCGTCCGGCCTCCGTGTGCCCGCAGGATGCCCCGGGCACAGCCGCGCCCAAAAAACGAGCGCCCGATGGCCCCCGTCCCAAAACCGCCCAGCGGAAAAGGGCCAAAACGGGTGGGGGGGTCGGGCGAAGTTGGTCCTCCGGACTCAGAATGGGGGCAAACTTTGCGAGCGGCCTCCGTGTACCATGGGGATGCCCCGGGCACAGCCGCGCCCAAAAATGAGCACCCGAAGGCCCCCGTCCCAAAACCGCCCAGCGGAAAAGGGCCGAAACGGGGGGTGGGCTATAGCCTTGGTGGGGGGGTGGGGCGAAGTTGGTCCGCCGGACTCCGAATGGGGCCAAACTTGTCGAGCAGCCTCCGTGTGCCCGCGGTATGCCCGGGCACAGCCGCGCCCAAAAACGAGCGCCCCAGCTACCCCGTCCCAAAACCGCCCAGCGGAAAGGGCCAAAACGGGGGGTGTGCTATAGCCTTGGTGGGGGGGTGGGGCTAAGTTGTTCCGCCGGACTCGGAATGGGGCCAAACTTTACGAGCGGCCTCCGTTAGCCCGCGGGATGCCCCGGGCACAACCGCGCCCAAAAACGAGCGCCCCAACGACCCCGTCCCAAAACCGCCCAGCAGAAAAGGGCCAAAACGGGGGGTGTGCTATAGCCTTGGTGGGGGGGTTGGGCGAAGTTGTTCCGCCGGACTCGGAATGGGGCCAAACTTTGCGTCCGGCCTCCGTGTGCCCGTAGGATGCCCCGGGCACAGCCGCGCCCAAAAAATGAGCACCCGATGGCCCCCGTCCCAAAACCGCCCAGCGGAAAAGGTCAAAACGGGTGGGGGGTTAGGGCGAAGTTGGGCCTCCGGACTCAGAATTGGGGCAAACTTTGCGAGCGGCCTCCGTTTACCATGGGGATGCCCCGGGCACAGCCGCGCCCAAAAACGATCGCCCGCAGGCTCACGTCCCAAAAAAGCCCAGCGGAAAAGGGCCAAAACGGGGGGTGGGCTATAGCCTTGGTGGGGGGGGGTGGGGCGATGTTGGTCCGCCGGATTCGGAATGGGGACAAATTTTGCGAGCGGCGTCCGTGTGCCATTGGGATGCCCCGGGCACAGCCGCGCCCAAAAACGACCACCCGAAGGCCCCCGTCCCAAAACCGCCCAGCGGAAAAGGGCCAAAACGGGGGGTGGGCTATTGACTTGGTGGGGGGGTGGGGCAAAGTTGGTCCGCCGGATTCGGAATGGGGCCAAACTTTGCGAGCGGCCTCCGTGTGCCCGCAGGATGCCCCGGGCGCAGCCGCGCCCAAAAAACGAGCGCCCGATGGCCCCCGTCCCAAAACCGCCCAGCGGAAAAGGGCCAAAATGGGAGGTGGGCCATAGCCTTGGTAGGGGGATAGGGCGAAGTTGGTCCTCCGGACTCAGAATGGGGGCAAACTTTGCGAGCGGCCTCCGTGTACCATGGGGATGCCCCGGGCACAGCCGCACCCAAAAAAAGTGCGCCCGAAGGCCCCCGTCACAAAACCGCCCTGCGGAAAAGGGCCAAAACGGGGGGTGGGCTATAGCCTTGGTGGGGGGTGGGGCGATGTTGGTCCGCCGGACTCGGAATGGGGACAAACTTTGCGAGCGGCCTCCGTGTGCCCTCGGGATGCCCCGGGCACAGCCGCGCCCAAAAACGAGCGCCCGAAGGCCCGTGTCCCAAAACCGCCCAGCGGAAAAGGGCCAAAACGGGAGGTGGGCCATAGCCTTGGTGGGGGGGTGGGGCGAAGTTGGTCCTCCGGACTCCGAATGGGGCGAAACTTTGCCAGCGGCCTCCGTGTACCATGGGGATGCCCCGGGCACAGCCGCGCCCAAAAACGAGCATCCGAAGGCCCCCGTCCCAAAACCGCCCAGCGGAAAAGGGCCAAAACGGGGGGTGGGCTATAGCCTTGGTGGGGGGGTGGGGCGAAGTTGGTCCGCCGGACTCGGAATGGGGCCAAACTTTGCGAACGGCCTCCGTGTGCCCTGGGGATGCCCCGGGCACAACCGCGCCCAAAAACGAGCGCCCGAAGGCCCCCGTCCCAAAACCGCCCAGCCGAAAAGGGCCAAAACGGGGGGTGTGCTATAGCCTTGGTGGGGGGGTGGGGCGAAGTTGGTCCGCCGGACTCGGAATGGGGCCAAACTTTACGAGCGGCCTCCGTGTGCCCTAGGGATGCCCCGGGCACAGGCGCGCCCAAAAACGAGCACCCGAAGGCCCCCGTCCCAAAACCGCCCAGCGGAAAAGGTCCAAAACGATGGGTGTGCTATAGCCTTGGTGGGGGGGTGGGGCGAAGTTGGTCCGCCGGACTCGGAATGGGGCCAAACTTTGCGAGCGGCGTCCGTGTGCCCTGGGGATGCCCCGGGCACAGCCGCGCCCAAAAATGAGCGCCCGAAGGCCCCCGTCCCAAAACCGCCCAGCGGAAAAGGGCCAAAACGGGGGGGGGGGGGGGTGGGGTGCTATAGCCTTGGTGGGGGGGTGGGGCGAAGTTGTTCCACCGGACTCGGAATGGGGCCAAACTTTGCGAGCGGCCTCCGTGTGCCCGCAGGATGCCCCGGGCACAGCCGCGCCCAAAAAACGAGCGCCCGATGGCCCCCGTCCCAAAACCGCCCAGCGGAAAAGGGCCAAAATGGGAGGTGGGCCATAGCCTTGGTAGGGGGATAGGGCGAAGTTGGTCCTCCGGACTCAGAATGGGGGCAAACTTTACGAGCGGCCTCCGTGTACCATGGGTATGCCCCGGGCACAGCCGCGCCCAAAAACGAGCGCCCGAAGGCCCCCGTCCCAAAACCGCCCAGCGGAAAAGGGCCAAAACGGGAAGTGGGCCATAGCCTTGGTGGGGGGGTGGGGCGAAGTTGGTCCTCCGGACTCCGAATGGGGCCAAACTTTGCCAGCGGCCTCCGTGTACCATGGGGATGCCCCGGGCACAGCCGCGCCCAAAAACGAGCATCCGAAGGCCCCCGTCCCAAAACCGCCCAGCGGAAAAGGGCCAAAACGGGGGGTGGGCCTTAGCCTTGGTGGGGGGGTGGGGCGAAGTTGGTCCTCCGGACTCGGAATGGGGCCGAACTTTGCGAGCGGCCTCCGTGGGCCCGCGGGATTCCCCGGGCACAGCCGCACCCAAAAACAAGCGCCCCAACTACCCCGTCCCAAAACCGCCCAGCGGAAAAGGGCCAAAACGGGGGGTGTGCTATAGCCTTGGTGGGGGGGTGGGGCGAAGTTGGTCCGCCGGACTCGGAATGGGGCCAAACTTTGCGAGCGGCCTCCGTGTGCCCACGGGATGCCCCGGGCACAGCCGCGCCCAAAAACGAGCACCCCAACTACCCCGTCCCAAAACCGCCCAGGGAAAAGGGCCAAAACGGGGGGTGTGCTATAGCCTTGGTGGGGGGGTTGGGCGAAGTTGGTCCGCCGGAGTCGGAATGAGGCCAAACTTTGCGACCGGCCTCCGTGTGCCCGCGGGATGCCCCGGGCACAGCCGCGCCCAAAAACGAGCGCCCGAAGGCCCCCGCCCCAAAACCACCCAGCGGAAAAGGGACAAAACGATGGGTGTGCTATAGCCTTGGTGGGGGGGTGGGGCGAAGTTGGTCCGCCGGACTCGGAATGGGGCCAAACTTTGCGAACGGCCTCCGTGTGCCCTGGGGATGCCCCGGGCACAGCCGCACCCAAAAACGAGCGCCCGAAGGCCCCCGTCCCAAAACCGCCCAGCCGAACAGGGCCAAAACGGGGGGTGTGCTATAGCCTTGGTGGGGGGTGGGGCGAAGTTGGTCCGCCGGACTCGGAATGGGGCCAAACTTTACGAGCGGCCTCCGTGTTCCCTAGGGATGCCCCGGGCACAGGCGCGCCCAAAAACGAGCACCCGAAGGCCCCCGTCCCAAAACCGCCCAGCGGAAAAGGTCCAAAACGATGGGTGTGCTATAGCCTTGGTGGGGGGGTGGGGCGAAGTTGGTCCGCCGGACTCGGAATGGGGCCAAACTTTGCGAGCGGCGTCCGTGTGCCCTGGGGATGTCCCGGGCACAGCCGCGCCCAAAAATGAGCGCCCGAAGGCCCCCGTCCCAAAACCGCCCAGCGGAAAAGGGCCAAAACGGGGGGGGGGGGGTGGGGTGCTATAGCCTTGGTGGGGGGGTGGGGCGAAGTTGTTCCACCGGACTCGGAATGGGGCCAAACTTTGCGAGCGGCCTCCGTGTGCCCGCGGGATGCCCCGGTCACAGCCGCGCCCAAAAATGAGCGCCCAAAGGCCCCCGTCCCAAAACCGCCCCGCGGAAAAGGGCCAAAACGGGGGTGTGCTATAGCCTTGGTGGGGGGGTGTGGCGAAGTTGGTCCGCCGGACTCGAAATGGGGCCAAACTTCGCTAGCGGCCTCCGTGTGCCCGCGGGATGCCCCGGGCACAGCCGCGCCCAAAAACGAGCGCCCGAAGGCCCCCTACCCAAAACCGCCAGCGGAAAAAGGCCAAAACGGGGGGTGGGCTATAGCCTTTGGGGGGGGGTGGGGCGAAGTTGGTCCTCCGGACTCGGAATGGGGCCAAACTTTGCGAGTGGCCTCCGTGTGCCCTGGGGATGCCCCGGGCACAGCCGCGCCGAAAAACGAGCGCCCGAAGACCCCCGTCCCAAAACCGCCCAGCGGAAAAGGGCCAAAACGGGGGGTGTGCTATAGCCTTGGTGGGGGGGTGGGGCGAAGTTGGTCCGCCGGACTCGGAATGGGGCCAAACTTTGCGAGCGGCCTCCGTGTGCCCGCGGGATGCCCCGGGCACAGCCGCGCCCAAAAACGAGCGCCCAAAGGCCCCCGTCCCAAAACCGCCAGCGGAAAAGGGCCAAAACGGGGGGTGTGCTATAGCCTTGGTGGGGGGGTGGGGCGAAGTTGGTCCGCCGGACTCGGAATGGGGCCAAACTTTGCGAGCGGCCTCCGTGTGCCCGCGGGATGCCCCGGGCACAGCCGCGCCCAAAAACGAGCGCCCGAAGGCCCCCGTCCCAAAACCGCCCAGCGGAAAAGGGCCAAAACGGGGGGTGTGCTATAGCCTTGGTGGGGGGTGGGGCGAAGTTGGTCCGCCGGACTCGGAATGGGGCCAAACTTTGCGAGCGGCCTCCGTGTGCCCTGGGGATGCCCCGGGCACAGCCGCGCCCAAAAACGAGCGCCCGAAGGCCCCCGTCCCAAAACCGCCCAGCGGAAAAGGGCCAAACGGGGGTGGGCTATAGCCTTGGTGGGGGGGTGGGGCGAAGTTGGTCCGCCGGACTCGGAATGGGGCCAAACTTTGCGAGCGGCCTCCGTGTGCCCTCGGGATGCCCCGGGCACAGCCGCGCCCAAAAACGAGCGCCCGAAGGCCCCCGTCCCAAAACCGCCCAGCGGAAAAGGGCCAAAACGGGGGGTGGGCTATAGCCTTGGTGGGGGGGTGGGGCGAAGTTGGTCCGCCGGACTCGGAATGGGGCCAAACTTTGCGAGCGGCCTCCGTGTGCCCGCGGGATGCCCCGGGCACAGCCGCGCCCAAAACGAGCGCCCGAAGGCCCCCGTCCCAAACCGCCCAGCGGAAAAGGGCCAAAACGGGGGTGTGCTATAGCCTTGGTGGGGGGGTGGGGCGAAGTTGGTCCGCCGGACTCGGAATGGGGCCAAACTTTGCGAGCGGCCTCCGTGTGCCGCGGGATGCCCCGGGCACAGCCGCGCCCAAAAACGAGCGCCCGAAGACCCCGTCCCAAAACCGCCCAGCGGAAAAGGGCCAAAACGGGGGGTGGGCTATAGCCTTGGTGGGGGGGTGGGGCGAAGTGGTCCGCCGGACTCGGAATGGGCCAAACTTGCGAGCGGCCTCCGTGTGCCCTGGGATGCCCCGGGCACAGCCGCGCCCAAAAACGAGCGCCCGAAGGCCCCCGTCCCAAAACCGCCCAGCGGAAAAGGGCCAAACGGGGGTGTGCTATAGCCTTGGTGGGGGGGTGGGGCGAAGTTGGTCCTCCGGACTCGGAATGGGGCCAAACTTTGCGAGCGGCCTCCGTGTGCCCGCGGGATGCCCCGGGCACAGCCGCGCCCAAAAACGAGCGCCCGAAGGCCCCCGTCCCAAAACCGCCCAGCGGAAAAGGGCCAAAACGGGGGTGTGCTATAGCCTTGGTGGGGGGTGGGGCGAAGTTGGTCCGCCGGACTCGGAATGGGGCCAAACTTTGCGAGCGGCCTCCGTGTGCCCGCGGGATGCCCCGGGCACAGCCGCGCCCAAAAACGAGCGCCCGAAGGCCCCCGTCCCAAAACCGCCCAGCGGAAAAGGGCCAAAACGGGGGTGTGCTATAGCCTTGGTGGGGGGGTGGGGCGAAGTTGGTCCGCCGGACTCGGAATGGGGCCAAACTTTGCGAGCGGCCTCCGTGTGCCCGCGGGATGCCCCGGGCACAGCCGCGCCCAAAAACGAGCGCCCGAAGGCCCCCGTCCCAAAACCGCCCAGCGGAAAAGGGCCAAAACGGGGGGTGTGCTATAGCCTTGGTGGGGGGGTGGGGCGAAGTTGGTCCGCCGGACTCGGAATGGGGCCAAACTTTGCGAGCGGCCTCCGTGTGCCCGCGGGATGCCCCGGGCACAGCCGCGCCCAAAAACGAGCGCCCAAAGGCCCCCGTCCCAAACCGCCCAGCGGAAAAGGGCCAAAACGGGGGGTGTGCTATAGCCTTGGTGGGGGGGTGGGGCGAAGTTGGTCCGCCGGACTCGAATGGGGCCAAACTTTGCGAGCGGCCTCCGTGTGCCCGCGGGATGCCCCGGGCACAGCCGCGCCCAAAAACGAGCGCCCGAAGGCCCCCGTCCCAAAACCGCCCAGCGGAAAAGGGCCAAAACGGGGGGTGTGCTATAGCCTTGGTGGGGGGGTGGGGCGAAGTTGGTCCGCCGGACTCGGAATGGGGCCAAACTTTGCGAGCGGCCTCCGTGTGCCCTGGGGATGCCCCGGGCACAGCCGCGCCCAAAAACGAGCGCCCGAAGGCCCCCGTCCCAAAACCGCCAGCGGAAAAGGGCCAAAACGGGGGGTGTGCTATAGCCTTGGTGGGGGGTGGGGCGAAGTTGGTCCGCCGGACTCGGAATGGGGCCAAACTTTGCGAGCGGCCTCCGTGTGCCCGCGGGATGCCCCGGCACAGCCGCGCCCAAAAACGAGCGCCCGAAGGCCCCCGTCCCAAAACCGCCCAGCGGAAAAGGGCCAAAACGGGGGGTGTGCTATAGCCTTGGTGGGGGGGTGGGGCGAAGTTGGTCCGCCGGACTCGGAATGGGGCCAAACTTTGCGAGCGGCCTCCGTGTGCCCGCGGGATGCCCCGGGCACAGCCGCGCCCAAAAACGAGCGCCCAAAGGCCCCCGTCCCAAAACCGCCCAGCGGAAAAGGGCCAAAACGGGGGGTGTGCTATAGCCTTGGTGGGGGGGTGGGGCGAAGTTGGTCCGCCGGACTCGAATGGGGCCAAACTTTGCGAGCGGCCTCCGTGTGCCCGCGGGATGCCCCGGGCACAGCCGCGCCCAAAAACGAGCGCCCGAAGGCCCCCGTCCCAAAACCGCCCAGCGGAAAAGGGCCAAAACGGGGGGTGTGCTATAGCCTTGGTGGGGGGGTGGGGCGAAGTTGGTCCGCCGGACTCGGAATGGGGCCAAACTTTGCGAGCGGCCTCCGTGTGCCCGCGGGATGCCCCGGGCACAGCCGCGCCCAAAAACGAGCGCCCGAAGGCCCCCGTCCCAAAACCGCCCAGCGGAAAAGGGCCAAAACGGGGGTGTGCTATAGCCTTGGTGGGGGGGTGGGGCGAAGTTGGTCCGCCGGACTCGGAATGGGGCCCAAACTTTGCGAGCGGCCTCCGTGTGCCCGCGGGGATGCCCCGGGCACAGCCGCGCGCAAAAAAGAGCGCCCGAAGGCCCCCGTCCCAAAACCGCCCAGCGGAAAAGGGCCAAAACGGGGGGTGTGCTATAGCCTTGGTGGGGGGGTGGGGCGAAGTTGGTCCGCCGGACTCGGAATGGGGCCAAACTTTGCGAGCGGCCTCCGTGTGCCCTGGGGATGCCCCGGCACAGCCGCGCCCAAAAACAAGCGCCCAAAGGCCCCCGTCCAAAACCGCCCAGCGGAAAAGGGCCAAAACGGGGGGTGTGCTATAGCCTTGGTGGGGGGGTGGGGCGAAGTTGGTCCGCCGGACTCGGAATGGGGCCAAACTTTGCGAGCGGCCTCCGTGTGCCCGCGGGATGCCCCGGGCACAGCCGCGCCCAAAAACGAGCGCCCGAAGGCCCCCGTCCCAAAACCGCCCAGCGGAAAAGGGCCAAAACGGGGGGTGGGCTATAGCCTTGGTGGGGGGGGTGGGGCGAAGTTGGTCCTCCGGACTCGGAATGGGGCCAAACTTTGCGAGCGGCCTCCATGTGCCTGGGGATGCCCCGGGCACAGCCGCGCCCAAAAACGAGCGCCCGAAGGCCCCCGTCCCAAAACCGCCCAGCGGAAAAGGGCCAAAACGGGAGGTGGGCTATAGCCTTGGTGGGGGGGTGGGCGAAGTTGGTCCGCCGACTCGAATGGGGCCAAACTTTGCGAGCGGCCTCCGTGTTCCCTGGGGATGCCCCGGGCACAGCCGCGCCAAAAACGAGCGCCCGAAGGCGCCCGTCCCAAAACCGCCCAGCGGAAAAGGGCCAAAACGGGGGGTGTGCTATAGCCTTGGTGGGGGGGTGGGGCGAAGTTGGTCCACCGGACTCGGAATGGGGCCAAACTTTGCGAGCGGCCTCCGTGTGCCTCGGGATGCCCCGGGCACAGCCGCGCCCAAAAACGAGCACCCGCAGGCCCCCGTCCCAAAACCGCCCAGCGGAAAAGGGCCAAAACGGGGGTGTGCTATAGCCTTGGTGGGGGGGTGGGGCGAAGTTGGTCCGCCGGACTCGGAATGGGCCAAACTTTGCGAGCGCCTCGTGTGCCGCGGGATCCCCCGTGTACCGCCTCGCCACAAAACGCGGCTCAAGGCCCCGTCCACGCCCTCCTGCGGTAAAAGGGATCACACGGGGGGTGGGGTCCTGCTTGGTG
>VKKW01000654.1:0-27981 GCA_018350135.1 Citrus trifoliata
GTACCGTACCCGTGAATAGTACCGTACATGTGAATAGTGCCATTTTTCCTTTTATACTCCTCCTAAGGTTTTCAACCGTCCTGAGTTCAAAAGTGATGTCCGTTTTGCCGTCTGATTTCTCCTTTATTGTGAAATGACTATAATGCCCCTAAAATACATAAATTACTTAATTAAAATAAAACACATGTAATTAAACCACAAGAATGTTAAATACATAAAAGTAAGGGTTGTTAGTAAGACTTGAAATGTAAAATGACGGTTTTCTCCTTTATAAATATGCATTTTCTAACACTCAACATTATGAGTTTAGAATATTATAGCAAGCGTGTGGGAGTTAATTTAGAGAATTGACTTAGGGAGCTCAAGAGAGCTTCAAGGATAGCTCTAACGAGCTTATCTGGTTAACTCTGTAGAGCTTGTAGCACAACTCATATGAACTCGCATATAAAACATGTCATAGGCATCAAAACCATCATATTAAGTAGAAAATAAGCATGAACAATAAAGAACACATAAGAATTTATGTGGTTTGGTCCTTTGACCTACATTCACGAAATAGCTCATCTCCAATCCACAATATAAATAAAGTATTACATGATTTGCTCTACAATATCAATAAAATCTTAGTAAAGATTGTTTATGGTGGATAATAACATGAGGGAAATGTGGGTCTTATGGAGATTAGAGAGTTTGGATAAGGGAAAAGCATCTTTGAGAGATGAGATGGTCAAAATCTTCCATGAAGGTATAAAAATAGAAGAAGAATGGAGAAGAAGAAGATAAAACAACCTCTCAAGAAATTAGATATAGAAAAATCCCTTAAGTTTGGATAGACCAAAAGGAGAGAGAGAGAGACATTCCCTAAGATTAAACATGTGGAGCTTATATAAGAGTATTCCTGAGTGTATATTGGTTTTGTTGGACACATGATGTTCATTTAATGATTGTCCTCCTTTAAGTGAGTATATCTGAGTAATTTTCCTTTTGGTTCCTTGATGGTAACTGTGCTTAGGAGGCAAGGAAACCTCCGGTCATTTTTTTGCCTCCAAGTTGAACACATGGCAGCCTCTATACTTGTCGTCCTGTTGCTTTTCTAGTGGTATCAAAATGGCAGCTGATGTTGCCTTTTCTCATTGCTTGGCCAAAGAATCTCCATTTTCATTGGCTTATCATCTTTTTGTTCTCTCTCATAATGATGTGTAATGTTCACGTGCTGACCCTAACTAAAATCTAACTTCCGATGATACCCCATTAATATCATGAATTATACTAAAACTGCTCTTTTCTTCAAAGAGCTTATCTCTTATCTCTCTTTGAGTTAATCCTAACATGCAGTCAAACAAATTGACTTACTTGCTTGACTTTTCTTGCCACGTTTCTTATGCGATTAGCCCATGTCATCACCCAAATTTCCCCCAAACAAGATTCCCCTAGTTTTTTGTGTTGAAAATTTTGAGATACAAAATACTCACAAAGAAATATTTTGTATGAGGGACACGTGACATTTGCTGCTGATCTACTCTTTTGATCATTAGTGAACTTTTAAGTTATTCTGGAGTGTGCTGCTAGCTTTCGCACAAGTCTAATGATCTTTAACAGGGCTACATATAGCTTTGGCTACTAGTAGTTGAGCTATAGTTAGCTAGCTTTGGCGATTTTGATACTTGAGCTATACTCAACTTTGGCAACTAACAGCTGAGCTACACTTAGCTAGCTCTGGCGATTCCAATACTTGAGTTATACTCAGCTCTAGTGATTTCAATTATGAACTATCTATAGCCTTTTGATCATGGCGATAAAATATGGCGATAACTCCTAATGATATACATAAATTTTAAGGGAGAGGAGTTCTCAATCCCCCAAGTAGGCAACCTTACTAAGGTGCCTCTATATTGGCAATTTATTCATATTCACAACTCTTGGATAATTATCAATATAAGTCAACTAAA
Source organism: Citrus trifoliata (assembly GCA_018350135.1). Taxonomy (NCBI): domain Eukaryota; kingdom Viridiplantae; phylum Streptophyta; class Magnoliopsida; order Sapindales; family Rutaceae; genus Citrus; species Citrus trifoliata. The sequence continues at coordinate 1,950 of VKKW01000654.1, forward strand.
ACAAGCATAGCTCAACATATCTAGAGCTATACTCTAAAAGTTAAACATGCTGAGTCATAAGGGGAGAAAAATTATAATCCATAAATTAAAAAAATGATAATAAATCTTTCATTCACAACACATAACAATAAAGATAAGTCATTCATCCAATAATTTAGATAAATAAACATATTTAAAAAATCTTATTCAATCACATCTTATAATGCATAGCAAGAGTAAATTATTCAATCACATCCATGGAGAAATAATTAAAAAGATTAGGCATCCTCTCAAGTAGCACTCATTTATGAGATCTGCCTAGGTAAAAATAGATCAAATCATAATCATTACATGACTAGCACACGTTATTCTAAAAAGAGATTTCAAAATTTCTTTTGTTATTATATAGACATCAAAGAGTTTTAAAAATAAATTAAGTCATGGTGGTGAACAACTAAAGTTCCTACTGGACCTAACACAAATATATTTGAGCAAATATATAGTAGAAAATTCAAATATGGAAATAAAAAAGGAAGAATCAAGAGCATAAAATTAAATAGCTATCTTGAGTGTTGGAGCATTCAAGAGGTGTTTGACTCTACTTTGGTGCTTAGGGAAGAGTTGAGATAATCTTCAAAGTTGCTGCACTGCTTTGTTATTTCTGAGAAATCCTTAATGGCATTCTTTGAGGAATCCTCTGTAAAGTTTTCCTGAGGTATCATCTACGGCTTTTTTCTTGAGCATTTTTAGAGGAGTCATCCATAGTGTTTTCCTACTCTTTGGTTAAGGGATCCTCGATAGAATTTTTTATGAAGCTTCTCGTTTTGGTGATTTAAATTTAAGGGTATATCTACTCCCTTTTATTTAAATATTACCCACTATAAACTAGGCATCGCTATGAAAGCTTTTTGTAGCATTCCCCACAGATGTCGCTAATTATTTTAGCTAAATTTTTTCTAGGATTTAATTCGAATCATTAAGTGGGTGTTCTCACTAGATCCAGGTCAAATGTGATTAAAGTAGATAAAATTTATATTTTAGGGGAAGATTAGGCTAAGTTTGGGTTTATGTGTATTTTCTTATGTTTGGGGTAAGAGGTATAACTGAGATGATTTGAGAGGTGAGCTACAGTAACTTGGGAGGTAGCTAAGGTGATTTGGGCTGTGAGCTACGGTGTTCTGAGTTGGGAATATTACGGTGAGCTCACGGGGCTCATAGGAGTTAATTTAGAAAGTTAACATAAAGAGCTCTATTAAGCTTCAAGGATAGCCCTAAAGTGCTTATCCGGTTAACTTTGTAGAGCTTATAGGATAACTCATATGAACTCATATATGAAATACAATCTAAGCATTAAAACCATCATAATAAATAGAAAACAAGCATAAACAATAAAGAACATGTAAGATTTTGCATGGTTCGGTCTTTTGACCTACATTCACAAGAGTAACTCACCTCCAACCCATTATATATATGAAGTATTATATTATTTTCTTTACAATATTAATAAAACCTTATTAAAGGTTGTTTATGCTGGATAATAACATAAAGAAGATGTTGTTCTTATGGAGATTGAAAAGTTTAAATAAGGGAATAGCTTTTTCAAGAGATGAGATGCCAAAATATTCCATGGAGGTATAAAAATAAAGGAAGAAACATAAAAAAAATTGAGGAAGACGAAGATGAAGTAGTCTCTCAAGAAATCATATATGAAAAATACATAAGCGTTGGATAAAGCAAAAGGAAAAAGAGAGAGAGAGAGAGAGAGAGCTAGTAAAGATTGAACATGTGGAGCTTATATAAGAGTGTTCATGAGTGTATTTTGATATTTTTGAACGCCTGACATTCATTTAATGGATGTCCTCCCTCATATGAGAATATTTGAGTAATTTGTCTGGTGATCCTTGGATGGTGACACCCATAAACTTGGAAAGTAAGGAAACTTCTAGCCACTTTTTTGCCTCCATAGCTGGACATATGGCAGCCTTCCAACCCTGTGGTCTTATTGCTTTTTTGGTGGTATTAAAAAGATATCTAATATGACCTTTTCTTATTGCTTGGTTAGAGAATCTTCATTCTTGTTGGCTCCTCATTTTTAGCCAAAAGAAGATATTTTTGTTTTCTCTCATGATGGCATGCATTGTAGTCAACAAAATCTAGCTTATGATAATACCCTTTAATATAGTTTATTTTATCGAAATTGCTCATTTCTTCAAGGAGCTTATTTCCTATCTCTTTATGAGCTATTCTAACACTCAGTCAAATAAATTGACTTCCCTTGGTTGACTTTTCTTATTACGTGCCACTTATCGATTGGCCCATGTTAGCACCCAAATTTTCCCCCAAACACTAACATTTATCATTTAATTAGCTTTTACTCTTTATATTTCATTTGCATCTCTTCTCAATTCGTTATTATGTTTTAAAAGCATGACCAAGTTTGTTCTTATAATTTAGTTTATTATATGTAATCAATCATTCAATTCAATCATATCTAAGCATTATGGAAAAAAGTTTAGGGATATTTTTCAGAGGAGTCCACATTGGCAAAACCAAACCTAGATATGGGTAAGGCAATACCTGGACCCTACTCGGATGTAGTTTTTAGACACCCGGGTCAGGCTCAAAAAGCCTGGCACTGAACTGTATTTTTTAATCCGAATTTTATACCCAAATTTTATAACATTATATATATATACTTTTTTAATTTTTTATAATTTTATATTTTTTAAATTTAATTCAATGAAATTAGACATTAAGATATGAACTTTACATATATGTAATAGATGGGTCAGTAAATATAATTATTTAAAATAATATATATATTATAATATTTTTCAATAAAATTTGGGTTACCGAGTCTTGAGATTATCAAATGATGCCTAGAACCGACCCGACTTCATCCTGCATCGTCCGGGTTCGATTCAGATCCAGATCGGATGGTATTTTTGACACTCGTACCTACAGTGATGAGAAGGTTTGGCACCTCTATATGTTTTCTCTTCGCCATTTGAGATTGTATTATGTTCTGAGGGTTAAGTTGCTTGCCCATTAATTTAGTACGTGTGTTAGGTTCGAGTGGCAATTCTATATTGACCATCGTGTGTTGGGTTCTATAGAAAACGCTGCAGTAAGTTCCTGTGGGTATATTCACGAGGAAAGATTTTTCACTCCAAAGCTTCAGGTTTAGACTTCTTTAGTGGATTTCTGTTTCCAAAATATGGCATATATTATGAGAGAATCTTATTCAAGCCCAAGCATTATTTCAAAATTACAACACAAGAACAAACATAAAATAAAACAGACAATATTATTACAAAATTAAAAAAAAAATGGTAGCCAAATATTTCAATCTCCTTCCTTCACACATTCAAGGGGCAAATATTCAATGCTCAGATGAATTTGTGTCGAGTATTGAAACACAGTTAGGATTTAAGCTCTAGACTTCCATATCCTGATGAGCGCTTGAAATCCCAACCATTGACTTATTGTTCAACACAAACTGACCTGATCGACACCGAATGCTAAACACGTTCTAAGACAAAGATTTTCTCCATTGCCTGTGTTTGGGCGTATTACTATTCTTGCCTCGAACCAGCTTAGTTTTCAAATCAATCGGCGTTTGTCTCCCAAACGCAGCCTCTCCTTCTCTATCGCCTTCCTCAATCCTGTCCACAACACTAATTGCACCACTCTTGATCGAAGGAATTATCCCCAGTTTCTTCCATCTGAAGAACGTCCCTTTCTTTTTCTCCACCAACTTCTCAATTTGTACCTGCATGGCGTTGCATTGGCTTTGAAGCCTAAGCACTTCTTCTCTCAGCTTCCTTACCTCCATTTGTTGAGCACCCACTTCCCGTTTGACAAGCAACGAGCCGCCGAGGGATCAAACCCTATGTGAGGGCTTCTGATGCTGCTAAACGAGCCACTCCAGTCGAGCTGTTTGTTCAGCTTGGCTTGTTCGGAGAAGAGCACCTGAATCACAGCTCTAACGGGTAACCGGTCATTTTGTGCAGCATGCAGTGATGCTTCTGGCGAGAGCTTTCGGCTATCGATTAATCTGCAAAGACTCTTTCTCTCTTGCTTTGTTACCTCGGGATGTGCCTGCAGTACCATAAATGTGACATTTTTACAAATAAACTGATTGTTCAAGACATCGGTAAATTGAAACTGGTTAATCTATCTAATTGTTTGATACAAATAATCAAATCCAATCAGTACAGCTGAACAGGCTATTAGTTAGGAAAGTTGTTCTTAAATATGGACCCAGAAGCCCATGTGACATTGTGACATTGTTAAATGTTCCAAGATCTTGAATTCTAGACAAAGGGTAAAAAGGTAATCTTGACAAGTGTACAACGTACGACGTACGTATTGTTTAAGACTACTTTTAATAACATACTAGTTGGCGAGGTTTAGGACTTTACGTTGGTGTACAGAACCTGGAGAGGGTAAAGTAACACTTACCTTTCAAATGCTGTATGGCTGACAACAGAAAAGCCAATTATTATTATTTCAGGAAAACTTACTGTTTCTCACACAAGATAAAGGGCATTCATGTCAATTTATAGTCTGTGCGCAGTATGCCAATATCCTCTATGGCGAACACCTAATCTTATGCTGACGACATGACAGTACAACGAGACCCATTACACCTTTTTTTCGTTCCATTTCATGCATATTCTTCAATTCTGTTTCTAATTACTGTTCTTTTTTGCCAATTTCTATGATAATCAAGAGTTTAATTTCATAAACAGAACCATTAACAACTAATTATATGTAAATTAACTTACTTTGAGATAAGTGTCAATGGCACGGTACAATCCATCATCAGTGGCGCGAGCATGGCTAGGGAGAGCACCAGCAAGAGCAACAAACTCCGACAAGCTCAAATTAGAATCCATGGCAGCTTCAGCTAAGTAACAATCAACAAGCTTAGCAACCTTAACCAAAGCAGCACCACTCTTAGCACCTTCAATATCCAAGTGAACAAACTTCTTCACAAGCCTAGACACAAGCTCGACATCAAGCAACGTGCCACAAGTGTGACTGAACGAAGGTATCATCAGCTCTTTCAGCGAAGCTTGGTCCAATTGCCATGAAATCCTCTTCTCAAGCTCCTCTCTGTATGCTGGCTCTACGTTGACCATGTTGGCGGTGCGAAGCAGACGCAAGAAGAAGTTGCATGGGAGTGAATCTTTCTCCGGCGGCAAGATTCCCACTAGGGTTTCTACAAAGAAACGTTTTTTCATCCAGGAAGCCGTGACACTCTCCGGGGATTCTTCGAAGTTTGTTAAGCCCTTGTTGGCGTCTTCATAGGCTAAGTCCGGTAACCATTTTGATGCATAGTGAGCTATGATTGAGCCAATTAGGTCTGGCCGGACGCCTTTGGCCCTGATGCCGGATATGGTCTTGACAAAGTAGTCCATGTCGAGAATGCAGGCGTCATCGAACCAACATTCTGCTGAGAATTGGGTTGGTTTTCCCGGGAAAGTGACAGAATCCGGCGAGGATAGTTTCTTCATTATTTCTAGTAGTGTAGGCATGAATTTAGTATTTTGTAGACTGAAGGATATTGCCTTTTATATACAAATTTGTAAAGTGCAGTTTGACTAAAGTGGCCTTGAAATGTTAAAAATGATGAGGGTAGTTTGGGAATGAAGTGTTTTAAAAAAAAAAAAAAAAATTGTAACGGATAGAAATTAGAAAATGGAATTGGAGCTTTGAGAGGACGTGAATGAAGAGGAAGAAGGATAAGAGAGGGAGAGTGAAGACAAGTTTCTTTAAATGCTCAATATATTCCTTTCAATGAAAATAGACAAATCGTCATTCATTCTCTACTGTAAACAAGAAGATCACCGCTACATACTGTGAAGATTGAAAGAGACTTGAAACTGATGAAATGGTTACACACACACACACATACACTAGCTACGTGCTAGTGTACGTGTTATGTGTCATGGGCTCGAGGTGGCACAAATATGGAAAGATTAACCCCTTTTTTTATTACCACATAATTTACAACTTTTGGTGATTTTGAGTGTGTGGAAAGAGAGACAAGATTTGATCACTCTTTTTCTTTTGATGGGATCGAATGCTAGGACAAAATTGAAATTATGGGTTCATCAAAATTTTCCTAATCAAATGATTAAATGCTAATGGGTACAACCTAGTTTCCATATTCTTTGCCAAAGAAATGTACAAAGTAGTGGCATATATGAGTGTATGGAAAGAGAGACGAGCTTTAATCACTTTCTCTTTGATGGGGTCGAAATTATCGGACATAATTGTGATGAAAAAGTGATCAAAATTTCCTATTACTTTTGGAGACTAAGATTTATGAGTGTGTGAAAGAGAGAAAAGCTTTAATCACTTTCTCTTTTGACGGTGTCGAATTATAGGACAATTGAAATCATGAGTTGATTAAAATTTCATAATCAAATGATTAAATACAGCCACTCAGCCAAGGGTCCAATGGTAACTGTTGCCCTCCTTGGTTTGAGTCCTCTTTTGCGGATAATTGAGTGGAAATAACCATCTATACTTCTAATTTATGGGCGCAAAAAATTTAAATTAAGCTACAATAAACTTGATTTTGGTTTTGATTTATACCTCCCACTAATATTTCTTTGTCATTTGATAACTCATATTACAGGTAGGTTTCCGCTTAACCCTTTACCATCATGGTGGTCCTTACAGGTAGGGGGAAGGGGGGTGGGGGTAAAGGAAAAAAAAAATTGTCCTAGGATAATCCCCACTGAAATTCTAATAATAAATATTTAGTTGTTTTCTCATTATAATATATAATCGGTTAAAAAATGATTAATTACAAATGGCTAAAAGCAAGGAAGTTTCCCTATTCTTTGCCAAAGAAATGTAGAAAGTGATGGCATTAATGAGCTAAAGTTTTGTGCACTTTTGCAATGTCTAGCTGTATACACAACCAACACGTGAACTCTTGGCTTTTGTCATTTTGGCGAAGCTACACCTTCATTTCTGTGTGAGCACGGGCAAAAACTATTGCTCTGATTCATGCGTCCGCTTGGTTCCAACCACTACTGGACCACACTAATTCTCATGCAGACACCTCAAGCTTCGGCCTATTTGATGTCAATTCCTTCTAAAGCACTTCTGCTTGAAAAATGGGGAAGCACTTGAGCCTCAATTCATATCTATAATATTATGTTCCGTGAATCGAAGGGCTTGATACAACCATGATTCTTCAATACTATGCTAATTAGTCGACAACAAAAGAATAGAGTAGATTTGTCTATTTTAATCACAGGGTGCAACAAAGAAAAGAAGTTCAAAGGGAGAGTACCAATTCAGGAGTTTTGAAGTCATGATGGATCAACAATTTCTGGACAAATCAATCAAATGAAAGGTACAAATTTGGAATAAGATATAATCAAGAAATTATTAAATTTAATGTTTGTTGCTATCAATTAAAAACCAAATTCGAATTCTACAAAGAACATGAATGTATGAGCAAACAGATACTAAACTCATTATCTACGGGAAAAGGTGGAATTAAGACAGACAGGCTCTACTTTGTTTAGCTACTATTATTTGTGTAATTTGAGAAGATCCTACAAGCAATACCTCAAGTATTGATGCTTCTCATTCTCCATGCGGCAAGGAATTGGAAGAAACTATTTCAGATATTGCGTGGACTAGATGCTTCACTGGGTGTCTCACCTGCTGGATTCAAAGCTGATCCACCTGGAAGAGTACCATTCCCGACTTCATTTTCAGAGACAACTGGGATCTTAACAGCAGCTCTTTCCATCTCCTTCTCAAGCTCTTCTTCCTGACGCAAAGCTGTAAATTGGGTATCTAAAGACCTGGCTGCTCCTAACCATGCAAGAACAATCACCAAAAGTATCCCTCCAAGATAAGGAGTTGAATTCGCAAGGGACCCAAAGGTTAATATCATAAACTGCTGAATAAGAGCTCCTCCAGATTTCCCCAACGGGTTGCACACAACATCTATGGCTGCCTTCCCTTTAACCTAACAAAAGCATTTTGACAGGCAAAGTCAACAAAAGAACAACTTGAAGAAACTTCAGTCAAAAGATTTCACAATCAAAACTTAGATCAAGAGTAAATAATAACATTTTCATTCTGAGACCATTTTTTCCAATGACAACACTAGAATTGTTAACCCGATTCAAAGTTCCAGATTTTTCTGCGTTTACAAATTATTGAAAACAATGCCAAAAGAATTCCAAAAATAAGGTAGAAAATTTCTAACCTTGGTGTCTTCATCTAATGGAATGTAGGCCATTTCTTTGCAAGGATCAAACAAGCTGTACTTGGCACTCTTACTGAAAATATTTTGCATGGCACCCACATATACGGCAGCAAGAAGAGGAGTCATTCCGAACTTCGCAAGAGCAGGTCCTAGAGGATCCCCAAATAATAGTAGAGAAAAGAAACCAACTCCTGTAAGCAGGAGGACTGTGGGTGTGATCTTCGCAGCAACTCCCCATCCAAATTTATCAAATATAAATTGACTTAGAAGCATCATCGTAAATGTTGCTATTCCAGTAGCTGTTGAGAAGTCTCCCATAAAGGAAGAGTACTCATTCGGGCTTGGGAACTACAAAATTGAGAGAAGGGAAAAACAGATAATCAGACATTGTATTAGTAAGCCCATCATGTGAAGAGGATGCATGCAGAAGGCAAATTAAATTCACCTGAGCCTTGAGCTTCGATTTCCATGTAACCTCAACTAGATTAATACTGATACCATATGCAACCACCAAAGTAGCAAGATCCCTAATGTATCTTGAAGACACCAAGAATTTCAAGCTCTCCATTGTTCCCATCTTTGGCTTCTCCTGCAAATGGATTAACAATAAGGGGAAAAAAATTATTTTTTTGATAAAGTAACCACAGATCACATTAGAACATTTTCTTAGTCGATAAATGCGCATATTTTTACAACTCTGTATGCCTGTGGCTAAGTTCAACCGTGTTATTATAGTAAATGCACCAACCATGTCTTTTTACATGGATTACTTTGATAAAAATAGTGTCAATACCTCTATCTATTTAAATGTTCTTCATTGATACATTTTTTGAGTTTTTAAAAAAATAAATAAAAAAATTGCTTTGCACAAATAATGCTCTCATGGGATGTAACAGTACATATCATACAGATGAATGGTAATCTATACAGTGAAACACAAAGGACAAAAAATACTTGCTTTGCCCAAATAATGCTCTCATGCTATGTAACAATACATATCATACAGATAAATTGTAATCTATACAGTGAAACACAAGTATACATGTCCAGCACCTAAAGCAAGATAACTTGAACAATATTAACCAAAAACAGGTAATAGGAAAAGTAAGTCGAGTCCAATGTTGCTCAATATGTTTCCATGAGCAGATACCTGACCATTGGTGCAATTGAAATATGACTAACAATAAGATTATGTCCAAGCAAAATATTACCTTCTTCTTCTTACTACGGGTAGGAAGTTCAACATTATTGTTCACCCACCAGTAAAGTCCACAAATTGACAGCCCCATCAGAACCACAATGCTCATCATTCCTTTCAAGGAGACAGCCCAACCATCAACTCCAGGACCCAAATTTTTCCTCAAATTAGAAAAATACTTCACTGTTCGGCCAGAGAAAATTAGGGCAACATTGGCCCCAAGCCCAAACAGAGGGTAGAACCTTTTGGCTTCGTCAACGGTAGTTATCTGCCCCGACAATCCACAAAACAATATTAAGTCACGCAAAAACCAAAGCAAATCAGAAATAACTAATGGGAACTTGATACAATCAAAATTTAGATTCCAGTAAATGTGGATGATTCTAATAATTATTTTCAACTTAACATAAAAGCAGAAATATGTGCCTCAACTGCTAAGAAAACAGAGATGAGAAAATTTTCTAAGTCATAACCACATCTGAATTTAGATAGGCGGTTGTACAATTAGAATATTTTCTTCGTATCTTCCCCAGCTTTCACTTCCATTACAAATAAAGATTAAAAGGAATTGCACAATTATTATAAGAAGAACTAGTGTGGGATTATTGTAGTCACTATCAAGCATCAAGACCTTATATTTTAGCATTAGCGAAAACACAGAAAATTCGAATCAACCAGTTTCTGATAATACCTAAAAGCAAACAACAACGCTGCAATGCATGTTTCTGAACAACCAGACCTATTGTCCACAGGTATTCAACGCATCACACTCCAGGCATTTTTCATTTTCATCTATGCCAAATTTTAACCCAGCTATAAGGTGGAAACAAATTGTCTAAATACTGGAAAATCTTTTAGTAAAATTCATGACCTCTTTACAAAAGCATGAAAACAGGACAAACCATGAAGAGAAGACAATAACAAAAGATCAATCACATCCCAGAAACATGTTTCGTGCAGCATTCAATGACCTAGTTTAGAACCTAGAAATCACTTTCAAACTTTTAGAATCCCACGAATGCCAAATCATTGATTCACGCATACTAGATTGTTTATGAATTCAGAGAATAATCAGCAATTTTCACTCTCACTTGGGAACGGCCTTTACAAAAGGGCCACAATCTATTACCATAATTACCAATCTAGACCACTAATAACCATCAGCGTCCAAAAAAGTTAACACAGAAAAGAACAAAACGAAACAACCTAATCAATTCAATTATTTAAAAGTACCAAACACACAAGATTATGGTTCGAGAATCCTGATGAATATATCCTCAAAACAATAATGTGAACAGATTGATGAAGAAAGTAAATCAACTGATTGTATAATCACCTGATTGGCAAACCCCCAAAACAGAACAGAAATCACCACACTGCCCCAAAGTTCAGCCATGACATAGAACAAACAGAAACTCCAAATCCTCATAATAGCCAAGGGACCAAGAAACCTCGGGCCAAGAATGTTGAGAAGCTTATCAGCTAGTGCCTGAGGGTGGATAGTGTTACTGAGGGGATACAAAAGAAAACCAAAAGCCCCAAAAAAGGCTATAAATGGGACAATAACAGTGTAAAACAAGGCCTGTTTGGACAACTTATCAGCCAACTTCGTGTATAACAACATAAACCCAATGGCCATAGGCAAATTCACCCAAGTCTTCAAAAATGGTATAATCTCAGCACTGCTTCCTTTAGCTGTCACAACCAAGACATCCTTTGTGTCCCTAAGGATTGTGTAATTAAAAAGAATACAAAAGAACATTAACCCAAGAGGGATAATCTTCTTGAAAGTTGCATATTCAATACCAAAGAACTTTGGTTTCTCAGCTTCACCAAGCAAAGGCTGCCCATCAGCAGAAGCAGAAGCTGCTGCTTCGGCTTTGCAAATAAGCAAAGGCATCTCCTTTGGGACAAACCCTTGTGGCTTTGACACAAAGCCTTGAAATTTTGACAACCCATTTGAAGATAATGAAAACCCATCGAGGGTTCTTGGTTTTGTGGCCAAAAATCTCTGCTTTAAGCCATTAGAAGCCTGCAAGCTCCTGATTTTTGGATTCAATGGCAATGAAAGAAGCCCTCTTGTTTGCAGAACAGCATCCATCTCTCTCTCTCACTCTCTCTCCCTCTCCTTAATTCAATCCCTTCGAGAAACAAAAAGCTTGAATTTTTCGAGAGAAGAACACGAGAGACAGATAGAGAGATAAGGCGGTCGCTTTGGAGTTGAAGATAGTTTGTTTCCTCGAACCAAAGAAAAAATATCAAAACCCTTTTTGAGATTAAAACCAGAAACGAATAAAAATATCAGATAAAAAATACAATTTCTTTTTTTTTTTTTTTGGGGTTATACCTATGAATTTTTCTTTAATGGCTGTTTTAAGAAAGTGATTATAATACGTTGTCAGAAAGAAGTTGCTGAATAAATATGCTTACTTATATAATAAAAATTGTGCAAAAGAAGACAAAATTTGTGAAGATTGCGAGACAACAGATGGGAGGGAGGGGCCGTGCAAAGTTTATGAGCAAAATCCAGTCAAGCAAATTATATATATATATATATATATTTTTAAAAAAATAATTAAAATCAAAAAATGATCTTCATTAGCAATTGTTAATTAGTGGTGGTGCCAATGGTTCATGTGAGAAAAGCGGTGAACGTGGTAGATATTTTGCACTTTATGTTTAAAATGCTCGTGGGTTTTCTGGTTTTGTGGGTCTTTTGAGTTTGAAAGTTACATGTGAGATCCCAAGTTGTCCAAGCAAACCGTGTGACTCGCTCATATGTGCCCTTTTCCCCATACTTGCCAATAAGCATTAGGAAGGGTTGCAACAATTGTAAGCTTGGGGGGGGGGGGGGAAAAAAAGGGAAAATATTTTTCCCTGTGAAAATTATTTTTAATTATAATCTTATATCTATCTAGATTTCATTTAAGATTGGTCTTATAAATTCGACTGCGTTAGATTATATACTTTGGTAATACTTAAAATTTTTTTAATATAGATTTTTAATTTAGGATGCGTTTGGGATTGCGGTTGGATAGTTATAACTTAAAAGTTACAATAATAAAGTATTTAGTAAACACTAATTATTGTAGTTTGGAAATTATGTTGATATGATTTTTCATTTATATAATAAAAAATCTATTATATTTTTAATAATTTTATCAAAATTATTATTTAAAATTTACATTTATTATATATTACTAACTTTTATTTCATAATTATAATTTTTTTTCACAACAGCTGTACCTTAAAAATTACAGCAACTCAATCTCAAACCCACCTTTAATTCAAAATTTTGAATCCAATGTGATCTTATACTGTTGTTGTTCAAGAATACTTTTAAATTCACTTTTAAGGTGAATATATTAGATTAACAGAATAAATAAACAAGTTTGCTTGATTTCAATTTGATTGTATTATGCATAGTTCAAGTTTTTTGACCAAAAGTGGGTGGGTGCTGCATTATTGGAATATGAACGCATTCTTAGTTGTACTTCAATAATAATAATAATAATAATAAGGTTTGTGAAATGGGAACATCATTTTCATCTAACAATTTGCATTTCAGTCTCAATCAAATGTTGCAAAGAGAAATTAGGAGTATGATTTCTGTGAGTTCAAAAAACATGTGCAAAATGGACCTTTGACACCAAATTTTTCTTTTCCCCCACGAGTCAATTAAAGCGCTCAAAATTGGCGGCTTGCAGATCTCAATACGAATACTTTTTCCTAATTGTATGTAAATGTTTCAAAATTATTAGTATGAAGGTAAATTTCGTTAAATTCTTTTTAAACGGCTACAGTTTTTATTTTCCTTGATGATAAATATCCAAACTTGTTCCGAAATAGGTTTCTGAGAAATTTGAAGGAAAGAAATATTCAAATTTGAAAATTAAAAGAAATTTTGCTGACAAATTTTAGAATAAAAAACCTTGTCAATAATTTTAATTGAAAGAAAAGAAAGATTAATTGAAGCGACTCAAATTTATATATACGTAAACTCTTTTATTCATTAATGACTCAGTACTCCTATGAAATGATCTTTAAACGTGAATATTCAATAATTTGATGATAAATTATTTCATTTTTTGTTTGTGAATGTAGTAGTTCAAGAAATTAATAAAGAATCACATTCGTTATATTAATTTAAAATATAATATTAATTGAGAATGAAATTAAAACTTAAATATTGAAATTCGTAGGATTACTCTATAATTAAGAGTAATATAATCAGATAGTGAACGAAGTAAGTGACACGTTAAACATATTCCGCGTTTTCACTATTTTGGTCTTTATTTTTTGATTTAATAAACAAGGATGAGAGAGTAGGTCTAAAGAGGGAGGCAAAGAAGTCCACGAGTTGGAATAAACAAAATTAAAAGCCTCTCATTACTCAGAAGCTGCCTTTTAAAGACATTTTATAAAACATATCTAATGCACAGCACCACCTACCTCCACCACCGCGTGGTTGTTGGTGTTCTTCCTCCTCGGTCATGTAGCTTCGTAAGTAGATTCTCGAGTTAATCGATTTTTAGGTTGTATTATTATTATTAGTGAAATTATTATTACATAATTTTTTTTTTATCTTATGCTCATTCAATCACCACAAAATATTAATATATTTTTTGTACTATTTTTTTAAATTTATATTAATTAATCACTTTTATATTAACACCATTAAATAATTTAAACAAGCATTCATTCATTCTCTCAACAAGTAGAACAAACATAAAGAGCAAGTGGAGAGGGAAACCTGAATGAACGGAGGAACATACCTCCGACGCACTATGTTGGGAGTAAGGTCGAATATTGATTAATACGTAATCGATCAAACACTACTTGAAAACGAGTCTTCTACTTAGAAATGAAATGTTTCAAATGCTCCTAGAAATGACAATTTTATCCCTAAATAAATTAAAAGACAATTTTATCTTATAAAAGCTTTGAAAAATAAAAAAAAATTATAATTATAAAAATACCCATATATTTAAAAAAATAAATTCAAAATAGAGGTGCTTAGTTGATTTTTATTAAATTTACATTTAGCATTTTGCAAAATTTTAATAATTATTTTTATTAAAAATTTAAAATTTTGCAAAATTTTAACAAAAAATAACTGAATTTATTTATTAAAAATTTATAGTTTTACAAAATTTTATTAAAATAACTGAATTTATTTATTAAAAATGAATCCCAAAAATTTAATAATTTAGGGGATTTTTATAAATCCCAAAATTTTGTAATTATTTTTCTAATTATAATTTTTTATTTAAAATAAAAATTATAATTTTTGGATTTATTTCTGTATTAAATGTAGGGTATTTTTATAATTATAATTTTTTATTTTTAAAGCTTTTACAAGATAAAATGATTTTTTAATTTATTTAGGGGTAAAATTGTCATTTCGTTTAAATTATTTAACGGTGTTAATAAAAAAATGGTTAATTGATACAAATTTTAAAAGAAATATAATGCAGAGAACATATTAGAATTTGTGGTGGTTGGATGAACATAAGACAAAAGAAAAGTGGTGCAATAATAATTTCCTTTATTATTAGAAGATAAATTATTTTCAAGTACATTTGTTCTTATTTTTTTTAATATTGACACACTCTTAAGTCGTAGTATTTAATAATTTTATTTTTAAATAAATCATAAAACTGTGTGGTTTAATAGTATTGAAAACTGAATCTTTTAACCAAAGTTAATTGGTGTGAGTGATTCGGCACTATCACTCCTTAAAAGAAGTCAGGGGTTCAAGCCCCGCCTTGTATGGAGTCACCATTTTGGCCAGCACTTTATTCCTTACAGGCCGACCCAGTGCGAGCGGAGATTATTCTGGGTTCTGGGTTGTGGCACTGTGACAATTGAGACCCACTCAGGACACCTTGTGGTTCAGACAAAAAAAAAAACTGACACTTTTAAACTACATAATTTAAAATTTGCGGTTTAATAATATTAAAAATTAACTCTCTTAAATAGCACCGTTTTAAAGCATGTTCGCATGAAAAAAATGAAAGCGCCCACACTAAAGAAAGACTATATGTATGTATGTATATATATATTTCTTTAGTGAGGATATCCCTACTTTAATAAAATGAGAATGTATACTAAAATAAAAAATAAAAAATATGAATTTCAATTGTATTTTTTTGTCTGTTAATGTATTAAAATCTATATTTTTAATCTGTTTGTGGCATTGTCGCTTTATTAAAATAAAAATGTCCTCACTAGAGAATTATTATTACTACTGCTACTATTATTATGATAATATAGATTTAGTAGATCCTATATTATAATATAACGTAAGTAATAAAAAACAGAAAAAAGATGACAACAAATTGAGTTTGAGGCAAATGCTTCTAAGTCTGTTTGAAATATGGATAGATGTCTCTGTAGTGCTGGATTTGACGTCCCATTATCAAATTTGATATTCACTTTGCTACATTTAATTAAACTCATAGAACCCATTGATTCTATTATCAGCACATCACAGTTTAATATACATGCATGCACACACCAGTAACTACAACTATAGTACATAGGTTGTCATTAGGTACTTGTTGTTAGGGAGTACCTAACAAGAAGCTTGTGTAATATTCTAGAAACAAGCTTTTTAAAAACTTTTAATAATTTCTTGTTGATGCAGAAGTGAATAATAAGCTTGTTTCTAGTATTGATTCTTTTTTTTTTTTTTTCCTTTTTTCTCCTTATAAAATAAATCGAATGATCTCTACTGTCGAGTCACACAAGTCACAACCACTAAAAACTATCTACTCTTTAAACAAATCATACCCTGTTATCAATCAATGGAGAGTCCATATCCAGATGACAATAGATTCACAAATCAAAACTAGCTTTCAATAAAGAAGTTTGGAGCAGAAAGAGCCAAAAGCACTAATTCAAAAGAAGTGAGAAGCCCCATGAGCTATTTGCTTATATATGATGGTTCAGTTGAATATATATAGCGTGTGACTTGTGTTTTAAATGATTTAATTAATCAAAGATGGCAAACGTTGCATTCACCAAATGGAAAAGCCAACATCTAATAAAGCTTTATAGAGCAAACGGCCGTGGCTCTCAGTTGTTTTTGTCGAGTTATGAAGATGTGACTTTGATTTTTAGAGTGACATGAGCTGGCTTAATTAGGTATGGGCTTTCAAATTACTACAAATAAAAAAGTTTTTACATTATCTAGTGTGGTAAATTGTGTGTCACAATCAAAATGTACAATGTAGACTATTAACTCTATTACCTTTTTTTCGAATTTAACAATTTTGCAGGGTGACACACTTCGTCTATTACATTATTTGAATAATGAATAAAATAATTGCAGTTGTGATAAATAATTATTGGAAGAGTTTTTAACGTTTTAGTGGTTATTTTCAACTCGAATTTAGATTAGTTAGAACCCAATATAATTTTTAGATAATAGATAATTTAATACATCAAAAATAAATAAAATAATTGCCGATAAGTTCTTGGCCTAATAAAGAGTTAATGTCCTTGTCTACTCTAATGAATGGTTCTAATGAATGGTTCGTGACTAATCCCTCCTTAAACAAAGGTATTAGATATGATAAAAATATTTCCTCATATATCAATATGTGTACATGTACTTCATTAGATATAAAGAGAGGTAGAATTCTCATCTCATTGATGTAGATTTTCAAACTATATTTAAATATATATATATATATAGGGTGCTTTTCCAATCAGGGATCCCTGACTTTAATAAAGTCAGGAATTAACTAAAAGACAAAAACACAGTGCATTGGAGTATATGTTTATTTTGTTTTTTAGCTAATCCAAATAAAGTCAGGGATCCCTGATTGAAAAACTACTATATATATATATATATATATATATATATATATATATATCTAAACGATATTATAAATATATAAAGAGATAGGATCTGGAACCCTCTTTTTTTTATCAATAATAAAACGAAAAATTAATTGGCCTAGGAATATAATATGAATTATTTTTTCTTTTCTTTCCTCCTATTTTCTCTCCCATATCTACCTTAAATTAGTCTCTTCTAAACACTATCTCTTTCAAAATTTAGTAAAATTTATGTTTCTCTCTTAGTTTATGTATTTTTCGTCATCTTTGTAAGTGTTAATTAGGTGGTGGGTATTGAAAAAGGATTTTGCTAATTTTTGTTTATAACTGCTCCTAATTTTTTTTTTTTTTAAAAAAGAGAAGAAAAAGAATTTGTTATGTATAGTGGATTGAGCAATCTGATTCTCTGACACGTAATTTTTTTTTTAAAAAAATTTGTATTTAAACAACGAATCGAAGAAAATGCAATATACAACACAGGTTTGGCTAAGAGCATGAAATTAGTATTTGAATATTTTGAGATTTCATTTTAATTTATGAGATAATAAGAAATTTGTCTAACGTATATGCCCTCGTAGTTGATTAATGAATATTTCAGTCGAATTTTTCTTTTTTTCTTTTTTTAAATAACGTTTGTCTTGTTTATAATGGCGTGACATTAGAACTCGCGATAAAACTCAACTTGTAATGTTTGCAGACCATAAATAATTTTTTATTAGAAAAATCTGGATAAATTTAAATTATCATATTATTATTATTATTTTTTCTTTTGAGCCCCACTTGCAAATCTACGGTCCAAAAGACATTATGAACGTCGTAGCGGGGATTGCACATTGTGGGGCCCCCACACGGGCGATTGACGTTGAATATTGAATCCACGTAGACAAAAGTCATATGGAATGAGACATAACCGACCTCGAGAGTTGTGAAAATATGTGACGTCACGAACTAGAACATGTAATCTTCCAGATTCCAAGTCCGATCGTAAACGGACGAACCGTATTTCGTTGCGACACGTCACGTCCCAAAAATATCTTTTACGCCACGGCTCCTGACATTTTCAGACTTTGACGCCAGGGCTCTTTTTGTACTCGTCCACAATTGAAGCCCCGCTATGATCTTGACACGTCATTATAAAGGGTCTCATCGTGTGGGACTAAAAGGTTTCGTGTTCGGGCCCAAAAGCAAAAAGCGAGTTTTTGGTAACGGAATTTGTATCTTGCAAGCCTGTTGAAATTGGGCCCACTGTAGTGGAACCGCCCACTTGTCTTAAGTAGCCAGATTTTTGTTTTTAGTTTGCCAAACATGGTCTTGTGTTAAAAATATATCCACCAATGATTATTGATTACTTAAATTTCTAGAAAAAGGTGAAAGTGAGTAAAATTCAAATCAATTTTTTTCTTTTTTTTTTCTCCTGTTTTTCTTAGTACTCGAACTCAAGTTAATATCTAAAAAATTACTTCAAAACCATGTTACCTCAACACGAAACAGTATCTAAGCCTGGGGGGAACAAATTTGATAATAAGCAAACTGAAAAATGGCAAGAATGTAATCTATGAAGTAACTGCGCTGCAGCATAAAACATTCCAATACACAGGCGGACGGCGGGTACATAGGGACAAAGTCTGGACCATGAACTCTGTGGGCTAGAATCAAGCTTGAGATGCCTATACAAGGCCTGGCCCAACCCAATTTTGGCAATACTTGATGCGTAATTTTTGTACAGGTGAACCAGTTGAAAAAGTTTGAGATACTCTTCGTCATAGTCATTATATATGCCAGCGGCTATGTTACAGCATATGCAACTTACATTAATCTCTAAATAGTTTCTCACGATCCCTTAATTATTTGGTCGATAGTAATTGAATCATACCATTTTTAGTAATTCAAAAAAATAAAATTAACATGACATAACAGAACATGAATGTAATAGAATAACGGCTGGTTCAGACCAATCTTTTAAAAATTAAGTTTGATGTGAAACACAAATGGACTTAAATTTTTCGAGCCGAATTGCGGACAAAATTCAATTCACACCTCTAATTATATTTACATGAGATGAATTATTCCATCTTATGAAATCATAGTGAGGTTATGGAATTCCCAAGGTCATCTTCTCTATAGTCACGATCTTACAACATTTGTGTTTGAGAGGTAAATGAGGGAGCATGATTGGATATGACTTCGTATAAATCGTGCTCTCCCGGACATTAGTAACAGTAGAAAGCCTCATCGAGGTATGATCGGATGGAACTTGAATTTAGTCTGTTTGAGATATGATGAAGCGAGCAGGTTTCATTGCAAGCACGACAATCGTGCAAGGAGAGACTCAAACCAAATCAATCTAAAGACTCGGTCAAGAGTTAACTCGCTGATCTCCGCCAAAGAATTAGAGCACAGTTTTGATCTACTAATGGGTATTCACTCAATTCAGTAATTGGTGTTTCGAACCTCTATAAAAGTCCCTAAAAATTCAAAATCAAGTAAGTATCTTCCCCGATTATCACTGAACTGAACTCTCTCTCTTATTCCAAATTTATTTCTTTCCTTTAGTTTTCTTCTTTCAAAATTTCTTTAGAGTGTTGTGATAAAAGCAATTATGAAAAAACTATGTGAGTTGTGGTATAAATTTTTCCAAAAGCTTAGAATAACTGACTTGAGTATTGAAAGATTCATGTCGAAAAAACATCCAGCGTCTCCCCAAACTATTTTTTGTGAATGTAGGTAATCTATTGCGGATGTGCTTGTGATCGATATTATCCACTTGAGTGGAAAGCCACAGTAATAAACCACCAACCTAATTAACAAATTTAAGTGTTGGAATGGACACCTAGTCGCAACATTATCGACTAAATTTCTACATCTAACATGTCCCATATAATAGGATTTATACTTAACTTTATCCATTAAAATTTACATTTTTAATCAACATGAGAGATAGAGACCCATAAGGTGCTAATTAAAACTAGCTACTAAAAAGAAACCGAGAAGACAGTTCACGTAACACAAAATTATCAAAACAACATAAGAGTTCCATTCATTATCGTATTACATTAACATAATCCATTTTCCCCCACATTAAACACTTTTGTTCACCCCAAATCCTTTATTAGTAACTTTAACGACTTAACAATTTTTAGGCCCATACCTCTCCACTCTCTCATCAATCCACTCCCTCATATCCTTCAACACGAGATTAGCATTCTCATCAGGCTCTCCTTGAATCAAAGAATGGTACATCCCATCATAGATTTTCATACTCTTGTCCGCACTGGATGCATTCTCATACAACAACTTAGATGATGTAGGGCACGTGACCCCGTCAGCCGTCCCATGCACTGTCAAAAACGGCACCGTTACTTTGGAGAAGTTATCCTGTATGTACTGACACACTCTAGCAATTTCTCTCATGGTCCCCACCCTCGGCTTTCCCGTATACCTCATCGGATTTGATGCTATGACCTTCAATTTTTCAGGGTCTTTTATGGCTTTTCCGACCATTTTGTTATCGGGCATCGCCGCCCACGTGTCGGCCAATCCGAAGAGGAGACCGTACATGAAGAGATGGAGCTTACTAGGTTTCATGTTTTCTGGGATGACGAAGAGTGGGGCCGAGAAGATCAGACCCGTCCACGTATTGGGCTCTGACTGGAAGTACATCAGCATTGTTGCGGCACCGCCCATGGACTCGCCAAATAAGAAAGCGGGCAAGTCCCTGTATGGTTCGCTGTGGCGCACATGCTTGAAGAATGATAAGGACGAGGCAGCGACCTTCTCCATGTCACCTGCGATTTCCATCATACGGCGTAAAGCTTAAGGGACTTGTTTGATGAGTATTTCTTTTTTCCTTTTTCATATTTAAATTCCCTTTATTATTACCCCAAAAAAAAAATCAACACTAAAAAACTTCTTCCAAAAATTTCCTTCGCTCCTATGCATGCTTAGATAGAATCTAATCTATATTTTATTTTGATGTAAATTGAAACACAAGAATACAAACATTTTATTTTAAGTAATGATATAACCATAAAATTTAATTTACATAAATTAATGCGATATTTTATAATTGGTTGAACTAAAAACTTTATATGATCCACATCTTTTATATAAATTATTTATATTTTCTCTCAATCAATTATTATTATATCACATCAATATTATATAAATATTTACCGCTCTAGAATTACATTTTACGCTATCCGTTCAAATCCGAAAAGATTTTCGATTGTCCAAAGATGGCAATAAAGTTAAATTTCTTCCTATCTTTCTTCTTCATCAACCAAAAAAATTCATAATTAATTCAACAACGATACTGTGTTTCTTTCCATTGATCGACCGTAATATCAAAATATGCAATTCAAATTCATCGAAGTCTCCATTAACACGAGGAATTAATGTGTATTATCATTTGTTCGTTGTTACTCACATTTCATCCGTAAACTTGACACGACCAAGTGATCATCATATACACGTACCTAGATAGCAACGTATGCCGTCCGATCGGCCGTGCCCGAGAAGATCAGCGGCAAAGACAGCGTAACCCCACGTAGCATAGCTGATGCAAATCTTCTGAAACATCCAGCCGGTGTCCGATCCATAGCCGTGGGTCATGTACACCGTGGCCTTCACCTTTTGATCCAACGGCAGGAAACTCTGCGTAAAGAGCTTCCCGTTGGGCGTTTCGAAGTACTCTTTACCGTTCCGCACTCCCTGAGACGTGTAGTACTCCTCTTCCGGCATGTAGCCCCAGAAATTCGGAGGCGTTTCGGGTTGCGTTTCGTTTTCCGTTTCTTGAGGCATCGCTTCGATGCGTTTTCTTGTTCCGGTTTTCTCCTCTTTTTGGGATTTTCCGGGGAGGAATGAGGTGTGTTTGGGTGGATGGTCAGATAATGGGTGTGATGAAGTGGGGCCTGTAATACGTTTCGAAACCCGTTTTCTTGAGTGCGGGTGGGTTAGCTTTAAAGGCAAAAAGTAGAGGGAAGAGGGAGTGGATTTCACACCAACATAAGATAAGAGGCATTCGGGTTGGGAGTGGGTGAGAGGGGGTTGGTGGACTGATTGACTTTGATGGGCTGCTAAAAGTGGTTTGAATGGGTCCACCACAATTGCGGTAGGTAATGAAGTACATCATTGAGTCCAGTGGCAAATCCCATAAATTGACATTATCGTTATTGGCCTTTATTTCGACTATTATATTATATTATATAAATCTACAAAATTTATAACAAAAATCTATCTCTGTAATGGTATAAGAAAAAAAAATTTATAACAAAAATTTTTAGATCAACTCTGTAATGGTATAAGAAAAAAGTATTATTATTTATAATACTTGGTTTTAATTGATAACAATGCATGTGTATTATTATTTATATCAAATCTCTTTGTTTCCAGTTCCCTCTACCAGGCCTTGAACCATAGTGACTAAGATAACTTGGATGGTAAATGGTAATCCATCCACTAAGGCCAAGATATTCCGGTAAAATGAATTTAACTATCATAAACTTTCTGTTTTTTTTCCATTATCGTTATGCTAACTATTTGACACAAAAACAATTGTTGTCGTGAAAAATAATTAACGAGAGATTTATAAAAGAGGAGATTAGCAATAGTAATCACAATAATTATTTTGCACTGAATGTGCTAAGGTATGATTATAAATTTTCTTTAAAATACTTTTCAACTAGATGGCATGACATTGGACATGATAGCAATTACTAAAGAGCCTTTGCCATGTGATAGAATTTACTCTACTTGAACATGTATTAGCCGATGAATTTACTAGTACAAAATTTCGGGATTGGAAGCACATTCTCATTTTGCTTTATTTATAATTTGATCTTCACCCACCGATCGTCGACCTATTTTAATCAGGTGGGCCCGCCATACACGGTTCATAAAACCGATTCACTTTAAGTTCTCCACTTCACTCTTAACACATTAATCTACTTTGCATAATAAAATATTAAAATAAACTTTAATTCATTACCCAAATAAAATGATAATTTTCAATTTGAGAAATTTTATAATATATTCGATGTTTCATGTTACTAGATGATATAAAACTACAAACTAATAATTTTTCGATGCGTGTCAATAATTTTTAGACTTAAAAATTAATTTATTAAAAGTCAAATAATTCCCTCCCTTTCTATCCCCTTCCTAATCTGGTTTTAAAAATTTCTCTTTCCTCTTTCAAATTCTAAGAACAGAAAATCAAGTGACATTAATTTATTAGAAATCATGAAAACAATAAATTGAATAAAGGAGTATCTGGGTTGCATGGCTATGAGAATGGAAGAAATTTCTAAGAATGATGAGGTTCATGTATATCAAGCAAATGAAGAAGGGCAACAAACAGTGTTTATTATTGATAATTCAGCCACCATGGATATTTCATGCTCATGTAAGTTATTTCAGTCAATGGGGATATTGTGTGGTTATGTTCTAAAGGTTTTTGATTTGCATAATTTCACGAACTAACCAGAGCATTACTTATTAAAGAGGTGGACTAAAGAAGCAAAGAAGGGACTTGTAATGGGAAATGATGCTGCTGACTTATACAATACCAAGTCTAGGTAATTATTGCGCCTTAGTGAACTGATGCCTGCAGAAACCAAAATTTATAATATAGGATCATTGAATGTTTCTATAATGAGGATTGTTAAAGAACAACTAACACATACAATGAAGCATTTGGAGGATGATATTGGAAACAATGAATATATTAAAAAATTCAACAAGATGGATGATCGTTCCAACCATGATGTTCTTGATAATGAGAAATTGGTTCTTAATTTGGCAAAAATAAGGTTTAAAGATTTGCAAAGGTATTTTATTCAATTTATTATTTTCATAATTTCTAATAAATTAATTTTTTTTTTGGTTTTTTGTTCTTGAAAATTGGAAGAAGGAAGAGGATCTTTAAAACTAGAGGAAAGAGAAAGAAGGAAGGGTATTGTTTGACTTTTAATAAGTTGATTTTTAGGTTAGAAATTATTGAAAATTATTAATTAGTTGTTTCACATCATTTAAAGATATAAACATCATATGCATTATAGAATTTCTCCTTCGGCTTACCCTTTAAAGATATAAAAACTTTAATTTTCCCTCTACTTTCATTCATAATGACGACAAATGAGGGGTGCATTGATTACTTTTTCTTTTTAATCTTTTTTAACAGTAAATAAGAGTAAATTGATATTTTCATACTTGGAATGGCAAATTGAAGATTATAATTCTAAGTATGGTAAATTAAATTTTACCCTATAGAATTATTAGAGAAAATAACTGATACAACCCCCAAAAAGTTAAATAAAGGGACAAAAAAACACTAATATTTAAAAAAGACATCTACACCTCCGGAAACCGTTTCTTTTAATATAAATTATAATTTTAACGTGTATTACCGTTAGAGTCATCTAGCACATAAGTCAAGATATGACTTTGAACATGTCATATAAAAATAATTATTGATTGTCCAATTTATTCATATATTGTTAATAAAATTATGAACATACCCTTATTGTCCAATTCTCCATTTAAATTTTTGTCAAATTTTCTCTTCAAACTAAATAAATTAATCATTACTCAGAATAAAAATAATCAAATTGGTTATTAATGCCATAAGAATAACAATTCTCCACATGTCAACCATTGAACTTTATGATCAACAAAAAAAAAAAAAAAAGCTAGTTTACAACATAATCACTAAATCTTCATATTACTAAATAGCAGGGGTGATCTTAATTGAGACTAGAGTGGGTCATGACCCTTGTAAAAATTTCATTTTTTTAAATATACATGATATTCCTTAAATTATAATAAAAATTAAAAAAACATTTCTAAACTATATATACAATATTCACTCCAGCCCCTGTAACTAAGTTTTCAGCTTTGCCCCTGCTAAATAGCATATCCAATAGTTATAAAACCATTGTGAGTTGAAGACACACGAGCAGCAGCACTAGTGGCAGTCTCTATCGCAAGTAGTTCCAACAGCTTCCGGCGGCGCGCACGATGCACGACCAGCACCAACTTCCTACGGCAAAAGTTCCAATAGCTTTCGGCAAACAGTGTGAATGTGTGTGTTAGGGTTTGTCAAGATCTAGAAACAGTGTGTTAAGGGTTTGTGTGTTAATTGTGTGTGTGTGCGCGCACATGTGCTTTGTTCGCGTGTGTTAGTGGGTTTTTTTTGTCAATTCATTTGTTATTAATATGCAATTACAATATTAACATTTTAATGATTTAACGAAATGGTTTCCGTTAATAGATAGGGTATGGATATCTTTTTCAAAACATTAAGGATTTTTTCCCTTTATTTAAACATTGAGGGTGTATTAGTCATTTTCTCAAATTATTATTATCGATTATGAAAAGTTCAGAAATGATTTTTATTTTTAAATTAATAGAATCAAAAGCGTATCAGTATCTTATAAGTCAACTTTTCTAAAAAGTATTTATCAAGTGTATAGAAGATCTTTTTATTATTATTTCAAATAATTCCAACATCTGAGTTCTGGTTATACTATAGTCATTAAGATTTATTATTTTTTTCATGAATTATGAATTCATTTCTGTATGATAAATATTAATGAACTGACTATGTGACAGCTTAATTGAAAATCAAATGTTGAGATTATAGTGGTTGACAATCATAACTCTACTCATATTTTTTTTAAAATTATTTAAGAATAAAAAGAGAATAAAACAATAAGTGAATGGAAGAACATTATAAAGGAAACTATGTTGCCCTGCGA